>CM062825.1:19467317-19637317 GCA_031772345.1 Himalopsyche anomala | reverse complement strand
CGCTTTGTTTGTTGCTTAAAACATTTTCCAACCGCTTCTCAGTATCATCAACGAGGGCGATTCATCATTGAAACTAGAAACAAATGTGGTCAGTTATAAAATAAAACGGTTAGTTAGTTATGTAAAATGGTTGGTATTTAAAGAAAATAGTCAGTTATTTAGATAAATGGCTAGTTTTATTTTGACAGCTGGTGAATTTTATCAAATATGGTCAAAATTATTACCAGTACTATGAAAAATAAACACATGAAATAGAATAATTTCTTAAGTTAAGGTATTTAAAAGCAGATAATACTAAATTTGAATCGTTCAAATTATGTACACTCCCACAGATTTTGTCACTAACGACCTGGGTTTTGCCTTTTGGCATCTTCAGGCGATTTGAACGATTCAAATTTAATATTGAAATTCCACCAAGCACTTTCAGTCGAAATCTTAAATCAGATAATACTATTTTAATAAGTCTGAGGTACAAGAATGTTGATCTATTTGATTCAACACGCATTAGCTTAAAATAAATGTTAATTCATTCTTAAAAATAATAATACACGTTTGACAGAATGTTTCATTTGAAGTGTATTACTAATGAAGTCTTATATTTGTTTGACATTGCTCTGATACTTCAACTAATTTATTGTTTTTAAAAAATATTGTATTATGTTAAATAAATCTTCCTGCTTTCTGCCAAAACTAAGTTAGGTTATATTTTTGAATATTCGTCGTCATATTTCAAATATGCTCTATGGTTTGTTTTTAATCTGTTTTGATGTCTTATTCTAACCTCTATTATCTATTGCGTCTTATGATGATATACTCAACTTATAAACGAGTATACTTTTTCATGCTGATCTTGGATTTGTATTTCGCCTGAATTACCTGGTTCACTGGTTATCCCATGTATGGTAATTTTCCTATACGCAATTACATTAAGTACAGAGTTGCATGGTTATTAGTAGCATTTAGTAATTATTGGTAACAGAGGTTTTGAAAAGTCAAATTTTAAAACAGCTTTCTTACACAATTTACCAAATATGAGTTCACCTAGATGTTTTTGGGTAAAAGAAGAGTATAGCTAGTCATGGCTCTATTATCCATTATGGCTGCGCGGCGAAGATAGAGCCTTAGTACTCCAAAATATTTCGTATTTCGCATAATTTATCAGTGTTATTCGTAATAATGTGTGGTTTTAACGCGATTATCAAACTCTCAGAAAATAATTTTAAGGTAATCTTTTACTTTAGAGTAGAAAACTCACTGACACTTAATCTAAGATGGCCACCGCGTCAGCGCTACCAATAGAAAAACATACGTCACATAAACAAAATATTCATTATTATTGTTATTATTATTTCATTCTTTATTTTACATACCTAAGAAGCGTAATTGTCTTTAAGAAGCGTCAGAAATACTCCAAAACCACTACACGGAGTGCGAAACGAATTCCTAAACATAAATTCGTGCAAATAGGATTCAAATAATTCCCTACTTGTTCCGAATTGACGTTTCAGTTTTCGTTAAGCACGCATCCACAAATTCTCCACATTTTGCGTATGCAATTGACTATCGTTTGGATCCACAAAGTTGTGTTGAGATATTAAACAATATTTTGTTTATGTGACGTATGTTTTTCTATTGGTAGCGCTGACGCGGCGGCCATCATGAATTAACTGTCAGTGAGTTTTCTACTCTAAAGTAAAAGATTACCAATTTGAAATGGTGGCATTGTTTTTAGCTTAGTTTGTGAAGTTTTTCGCCGTAATAATCCATGACTAGCTATACTCTATTTTACCCACCCTCAATATTTCCTCTAATTTTGTTTTTAAATGACTTCTAATTTTTATCTATGAACTAGGAGTTTTTACTAGTAAGTTTAGCACTCGCTAGACATGATTTAGAAGTATTTTCAACTACTCTTAATTATGTTTATTATTCCTTAAAATCAGGTTCCAACCTTCTAATTTTAGTCAGATCCAGATGTTACAAACGAAATCAGTCAATTTTTTCTCTTTTATTTATTACATTCAAAAGTTTTTATTTTTCCACACAATTCGTAATTCTTCATTTTTAAACATTTTTTAAGAATGTTACTAATTAACACAAACCCTTAAAGAACGATGAATGAAAATGTCGCATTTTCTCAGTTTTTGAAAATTTCTTCCTGAATTGTCTATCGCCTTATAAATTTTGCATTTATGTTCCAGGGTATTGATTTGACTTCTTCAATGGTTCTTGCCCCAACCTGCTGAATTTATTAGTCAAGAAATTTTTCATATTATATCTGTATAAATCGGTACAAAAGTGTGAAATATATCACAACAAAAAAATAACAATTATTTAATTCTGTATAATCCCCTTCCATGTTCTTTTTTAGTTGACGAATAAGTTTAGATCTTATTTTATATTTAATCGGGTAACAAGAATAGATCTTTGGAAGAATTGAGCACCCAGTGCAAATCTACAGACAAATCAGGACTGATTGGTCAAGGATTTGGGTCACATACAGATAGACAGATATCACATTTATTAATAACATTTTGAAATTACAGTTGTAGGAGTACATGTCAAACAATACTCTTTCTCTTATAATAAGAACAAACTATTGCATGAACTTGTAAAATCTACATGAATATATCAACTGTGGAAACAATACAAACTCTATAATTTGGATGCTCCTGCCGCCTTTGTGGTTCAGTGGTCAACGTCGTTGGCTTCGGTTCAAATCCCGGTGCGTACAGTTTTATAAATTGATTTTTCGATCGATTTATGAATTTCTGTTCGTTGGCATGGATGTATGTGATGTCTTCAATACCCCACTTCCTCACATCCTATCCTATGAACGGGCGTATCGAGAGCGATTAGCTTACCACATGTCCTGTTCTAGCCCTATCCTTCTATCCCTACTCTATTTGGAAAAAAAGAGAGGTTGAGCAACTGAGTAACAAGCAGTTCTCGTAGAAACACTTCTTTTGAGATAAACTCCATTAGGAGTCCATATGCTCCACATTGGGAGCGGACATGGTTTAAAAAAAATAATTTGGATGCTTATGAACACCTGTATTCAGTGGCGGCCGGTCAATGTGGCATTGGATCAATGTACCCCTTGTGCAGGGCAGGTTATATTTCATGCAATTATATTCAAACATAACATATATACCATTCACTCATGACTTATATTTTTGTTATCATTACATTATTATAACATTTAACATTTCACCTGAAGGTACTCAAATTTAAAAAAAAAAAATACAATAAAAATGTTAAAACTCAACCTAATAAAAATAATAAAAGATTTTTAGTACTTTTTCCACTTTAAAATTTTATTTGATCAGGACCAGTTTCGCTCCTCACGAGCATTATCAACTGATAAGGAAAATAAATTAAACAGTGCTATTTATACAAGTTGAATTGAAATAAAAGGAGTAAGCAATTACTAACACTTAACCCTTTCCGGTCCACAAAAAAATAAAAAAATATTCCACCTGGTCCACAATAGATTTACAGTATCACAAGGGAAACTAATATTTGCAATTATATTTTTTTTTACTAGATTTATAGCAACAGTATAATTTTTTTACTAAATATATACAATAATGACATTATTATTTATATTTTAAAAACTTCTAAAGTATGATAACGGTGAAAGCATTTATCATAGCCCAGGTTTTGTCTTACATGTTATACTATATATGTATCAAGTTTCTTTTAGTTTAGTAATTTTAGACATTTTTGCAAGGTTAGAATTATTAGAACAATAGTACATATTGGTAATAATTTTCAAGTGCATGTGGCAAGTGTTACTGTTGGAAAGAAGAATGCAGAACTTAGTGCCTGTGCTGCGCGAGCCGATCCAGCCCCTAAAACGACCATTTTGTATCCATTGCAGGCATACAGTTTCACATTACAATGTTCAAGAAAAACCATTTGATTCTTTGCTCAGAATACTGCTGTGATAAATACGAGTGGCAAAAAAAATATATTCAATACATTTGAACTTATTTTAACTCTATACCAATAATGAAAAAAAATGTCGAATGACATTCGACATAGGACCCACGGGAATAAAATCGATGTCGAATGAGATTCGACATAGGACCGGAAAGGGTTAAAATGATTTACAAATTACATAATTACACAAAATTAAAATTAAAATGCTTAACACCTATAACATACAATTAAAAAATCATCAATAATAAGTGGCAAATGATATCAATTATAAACACAATTAAAATTTGGGAAATTTTAGACAAAATGAAACTACATTACTAAAGTGAATAAATTAATGATGATTTAGTGTTTTTCCCGCTTCCATGTAATTGATGTACTTCAACAAAATCAGCAACAATGAAGATTCTGAAAAAGACATTTTTGAAAACCATATCAATTCTTACAAAAGAAATGAAATTTTTAAAAATAATATAAAAAAGGAGTTAGCATAGACTAGAATTAGGTTAATGAAACGGATATAACAAAGGAGATGATACAAATACAACCTGTTCGTTTAATAAATTACAGTTAGGTAAGAATTTATGTCTATTTATTTCTAAGATCTCTTGTTTATCAAGTTTTAAAGATTTAGTGTTAACATGCAGGATTTTAAAGTTTTTTGAGATATCAAATGTATGCTTATTTAGGAACAAATGGTTCCCAAATGAAGATAATTCATTCCCTTTACGTGAGCAGGCTAGATGTTCTTTAAATCTGATATTAAAAGCTCGTCCCGTTTGACCGATATAGCTGGCACCACAAGAATCGCAATCAATTAAATATATGCCACTTTGGTTAAGAATATTGAGTTTATCTTTAGAATTTACTAAAATGCGTTAGGAACTATTTTAGATTGTCTAAACGTAACTACAAGAAGGGCAGTCTTTGGAACGTATCCCCCATGTAAAAAGAGGATCAGGTGTATATTAATTATGAGGTGTCAGTGGATCTTAGATAATATTATATGTACTTCAGTGGATGGTGGTATTCATTGATTTTCATGTGCAGATGATTATGAATGGTTTGTTTATTGCAATATCAAGTGTCTGGAGATAAGCAGCAATTTATGCAGTAATCTGTAATTGATCAATCCTCCTTTCAGTAAGAAAATTTGTCATCTTTAGTACGGGGAATACTGGCTGACTACTAAAAACTCGCCAAAGAGGTTATAGTATAAATCGACTCTTCATCGAAATCATTTAACTGCTTGTGTGGACCAGACTTTTTCACTTTCAATGACATAAATTCCTTAAAATACGTTTAACTTTGTCTTTATTTCCCTGCACGATGATGAGAGGTGGAGTTTTTTTCCCATCCAGACGAATTGTCAAAATACAGGAAAAATGTGCACTTTCGTAACCAGTGGAAGGAACATAGATAGATGAGGAACTGATGTGATCAATCATTTGAGATCCATGACCCAAAAATACTGCAGTTTCATCCAAGGCAATCACTTCAAGATAGTTTGTATTTTAAAAAGTCGATACCATCAAATCCTGAGCTTAAATGCAAAAGCATATTTAGCAATTTCTAAAGAGCATTGCTGTTGATCGTCTTAGAGATAGTTCATGTGGATGAAGAAAGTAATTCAGCCAGTATGGTGATGCTGAAAATTCTTCTGGGGTTTGTATACAATTGTAAGTGTATTTTTTTAATATCAGCCCAGCGCACAACCAAAGTCCTTGCTCATCTGTCAGCAATACATTCCTAAAGAAAAGAATCACATTATTTACACTGGAGCTTATTTTCGGCGGAGGGCTTATTTTTTAATTTTTAAAGATTATTAAAAAATATTTGATATTACGGCTTACACCAATGCGTCAAATATTTTGAAGTTGAAAGATTATACGAGATATACTCGATGAGAGTCGCATGAGATTAACTCGACGATAATTAACTTCACAAACACCCATGGCTTAGATCTCAAATTAAAATTGAAAAAATCTAATCTGACATTGACCTACCAGGAATCGAACCCAGGCCCGTCTGATTGGTAGAGCAAGCTCTAACCATGTAGACCAGTGTTCCCCAACTGGTTGTCCGCGGCCTGATACCGGGCCGCAAACAGTGCAAAAATATTAAATATAGGATTTTTTACCGCCTGCGCGTTTACTTGTATTTTTAGTTATTGTTAAATAAGAAGACATCAATAATGCGGCTTCAAATTTGTCAAGTTTAGTTTATTGTGGATACCTATTCTGTTGTATTATTTTTTCTGTGTGCGATACGATGATCGCTGGTTTTTTCAGAATCAACAGTCACAAATATTTGCTCTTCGATAGTGAACCCAGATGCAATTTCATAATACATAATTGTTTTCACTTTTAGGGTGTTCACTGTGAATATTCGGTGGAAAGGCATTATATTAATAAAAATACAATATTCCTTTGTACTTTATTTAAAAGGTCAGGACCGGTTTCGCTCATTGCGAGCATTGTCAACTGAAGATAGTTGTATAGTTATGTTCATTTGTAACAATATAAGATTAAAAAAATATTACTTAAAAACCATTTTTGTTTCATTATTAGGGGTCTGCGATTTTTTTTCCTTTTTTTACCGGTCCGCATGTGTAAAAAGGTTGGGGAACACTGAACTAGACCACAGCAGGTGACAATTATTTTCACACAATATATTCATTATATTCACACAATCTTGAAAATCACGCAAGAGTTTATGTTCAGAGGATATCGTATTTTCGGTGTAACATGGTAAGTTTATAGCGGTCTAGTGGTTATTAATAAACCAAAATTTATTGGTTTCCTGAGAAAATATAACATTTATCTGACAGTTTGAAAATAAATTGATTTCAAATAGACAAAAATCATTTCTTTGCCAAACATCCATATTCATAAAACGTTAACTTGTTGGAATATTAACTTGTGAAATGTCCGTACTCTGTTTTGTGGTAGTGCACACTGGAATGAAAACATGACTGATCACGGACCTAACAGATTATGTAACATATATTTCATAAATTATTTTCTAATATGTATAAAGCAATTTACAAGCATGTTTTAATTCATTACATTTCTCAACCCTTGGATATTTATAGGATTCTTAATTATATCTCTTTTTCATGTATTTCCTAAATTTTCCTGATTTCCATTTTTTATCATCATGATGGGAAAGAAAGACAAAATTGAATGGGTTTCAGGAATTTTTTATTCTTGAAAGTGAAAAAGCCTGCTCCACACGAGCAGTTATAATAAAGTGGGTCAAATTTATCCTGCCACCTCTTTTCCGAGGCCGTCAAAGAGGTTTGCTTATTTGGAATTCAGCCAGTAGTGACCGCGCACAGTGCCAAACTGTGGGTTACGTCCTTTTTCCCTTCCACAGTCGATATGTTAAGGTTGAGGGTTACTATAAAGCAGAGCATATAAACATATGTATGTGCAAAGAATAAAAAATGTTTTACTATGTAGATATTCTACATTCCCTTCCACCCTTCCAATCTCCTAAAACGGGCAAAACGATCTAACCTCTATTCCTATCTTAGCCATATCCTCCTATCCCTACTCTCATTGAAAAGAGAGGTTGAGCAACTGAATAACAAGCAGTTCTTGTAGAAATCACTCCTTTGACTACGGCATTTACAAATGGTCTGACATTGATTTTTAAAAAAAATGACAATTATTGAAGTTAACATTTTTATTTAAATTTAATTTTAAAAGAAAAAGTAGTTTGAATTGCTGTTTGTTTTATGACAACTCTGAGGTCCAGTTATCATTTTAGAAAGACACCATGTTATGAATGGCAGTTACCCAATGTTTCAAAACCATCGCAAGTATTCTGAAGAGTTGTAATAAAAAATGAGTATATTATGGGGTCCTTATGTAGCCATGGTAGATATGATATTATCATTCAAACAAAATAATCCTGTATCGGTCTGGAGCGGGAATAGTCCATGAAACAATTAAAACTCATCGTTCTCTGGTAAATATTTATTTTATTTCACATTTATATATTTACAAGTGATTTTTTGAAGACATTATATTTCATAACAATTTTTATAATATTTCATTATAATTGTAGCCAAAACCATTAAATTCTAATCTAGCGAACATTTTATATATATTTTGCAATTACATTTAAAAACTGATTACTCAAATAGGTTGCAAAAAACTAACAATTCACAGAAAACACAATATGAAATCAATCCATTAACAATGGAATAACAAAGAGACATTGCCTCGCAGTCAGCAAAATTCTTACAAAAATTGATTGTGAAAATTTAAATTTCACTTAATTTCACTTAAGAATCAAAGTCTAGCGAATTTATTGAACTTTGGTGTCAGCGAGGCAAGATGCTGTTGTCCCTTTAAAATTCTATCGCTATAAGATAATATGAGCCTTCATACGAAAGAAGATAAATGAATTATCTCTGCAACTGTTTAAAACATTCTAAATCAGTGCCATTGTGAAAGGCATGGCTATATACAATACTGACACTAGCTATTTAATAATATTGTAACAAGTATCGGAGAAAATCCTTAGATTAAACGCAGGCATCTGCATATCTTTCGCAGTTCGCCATCAACTAATTGCAGTTTGTCAGTGGTAGGAATGTGATCAATATGGATATGCTAAGTAACTGGCTATATTTTCATTAAAATGTGTACACAACAGTTTTAAACAGCGCAATTATTTTTTTTTCCATACACTACAATTTCATGCGAAAACATTTGAACTTACATTAACACTAAAACGGCATACCTAACGCTTAAAAGAATAATTTATATATTTAACCTATAACAATCCCCAGGTTCAAAGAATCCCTGCGAGTTATTCTTTAAGACAAAACTTATGCATTCATTCAAAATTTACACCAAATTTTCAAACAATTAAAGGTAATATATATTACACAACTGCGGTTCAGCAGATTTATTAAAATTAATCCAGGAAAAACACCCAGAATAAATAATCACGACAATATAATATAGGAATAGGGAAAGGGTAGGGATGAAGCTAAGCATTTGTATATATGTGAAATCAAAAAGATATCACAAAATGTATGTGATATATTTAATCAGTGAATTTGCGGTTGGGGTTGCGACCGAATAGGGCGGACCTGACTTCAGGAACCAGCTGCTCAGCGATCATCTCCAGTCGGCATTCCAGGGTGTTTGAGATCTGAAATAAAAAAAATACTTTTATTTATTTCTCTGCTTAAAAAAATTGGATATAATAGTCAAAATGTTTATCAAAAAAAGGGCTTCAGCAAAATGAACCGAGAGATTACCCACCGATACCAAGCACTGTCAAACACCGCCAGGTCAATGGTCAACACGGTTGGCATACAGTTAAGAAATATGAAAGTTTCTACAATACAACATTGGCAAACAAGTATTCGCGTCACCTTATTAAAATGCCTTTTAACAAAAATGTGATGAAATTACTTAACTATAAAAAAAGGCAATCTGAATTTAAAAAAAAAGGTTAGAAACCTGTGACATTGCCTTTGGGGAAATATCATTTCAAATGATTTGTCGATAACGATCTATTGCCATTTTACTTCATTGAATAATCATTATTTATTCATATATTATGGATACTCAATGACGTTCCCAGGCTATGTGCCGCCCCTAGGGAGAGTTTAAAATGGCGCTCTTACTATTTTTCTAAATGTTTTTTTTAAATTACCTTATCTACCGCCTACAGTGCCGAGATTGGTAAATGTCACATTTAAAGAAGATTTTTGCGATGAATTCAACTACTGTTTACCCACCGGTCATATTATTACCATTGAAAATGTTTTTTGTCAGCATTTTTTTTTATCAAAGACATTAATGCATAATTTTTATTCTAAACTAAAATCGTGTCGAAAATATTCAGCCATTTAAAAAAAAACTGTGATCATTTGCCGCCTCTAGGCAACTACCTACTTGCCTCGAACGTCCCTGTGAATGCTACACATAACGATCAGTAATTTTTGGTCACATTTTTATCATTTGTTTAAAATTCACTCGGAAACAAATCTCTAGTTTTATAACATTGAGCATCAAATCCATTCGACTTGAGTACTAATAATTAGTGACCAGGATGCAATTATTCTTAGTAAATATCTTCTAGAGAATTCTTTGAAAATAGCAATAAATTATTTGACTAAAAGTTTTAGCATTTAAAAAAAAATTACTAACTCTATGATAAGTATTAACCAGTTAAACGCTAACGACCCACCGGTGGGTCGCATACCTACTAACCCCACACGCTATAGTCCCACCGGTGTGTTCTCATTATTACGGCGTCAATAAATATTTTTTTCAGCTCGCGTCATTGAATAAGGGTCCGACATCTCTTAACCACTCACAAAATTAATATAAAGTTTTCGTTTTGACAGTTTTCGTAAGAGAAATTCAACAAAAAGTGAATAGAGGTCGTAAGGGCTGTCACAACTTTTGATAAATAATCATAACATATGCGTAAATATTATTTTGCATATGTATAGGTTTCAAAACAATTGAATAAATATAAATTATTCTTAAATTCTTAAGAAAAAATCGTACAGGTGGCAGGGGTTGTCGAATTGCTGATGTCTTTGTACAAATACGTTAATATTTCTTCATGGTAAAACAGTCGACGGTAGAAAATCATCTAGCTAAGCGGCGTTTTGAACATACATTGACAACATTGATTTATATGACTAATCCTACAATCTCCGCCCCCTGCAGGGGCGGTAGTCTGAGATGCAAGCATCACAAAAAAAATGGTAGGTAACATGATACTTTTTTGCCGTTTTCTGTAAAGGTTAAATCGGGTCAGAGCACACATGTGTTTTTTTGATGTTATATTATGAGAAATGTTATTTACATGTAGTTAATGCTTTCAACATGTTCCGATATTTATCCCAATATTCTAAATGCATTTTTATAACATTTACCCTCAGTCATAAGAAAACAATCACTCGTAAGCGTAAGTCTGTCGCATTACATTCCCGTATTGGAGCAATCACACACTTTATGGATTTTTTGCCCACTTCCACCTCTGAGCTATCTACTTTTGCTAGAAATATAAATAAAAAGCGTTGTGTGGTATGTGCTGCTTCAAAAAAAAGAACATCTAATAAATTCTTTTGTAAACAATGTGATGTGTCCTTATGTGCAGTGCCGTGTTTTGAAACATACCACACAAAAAATATTTTATAATGTATCTCGTACGTTATATGAACACCATAAAACACTTTTGTGAACATATTTTTATTTATCATGTCAATAATTTTATAAAATTCTTTTTTGTGACAACCCTAGCATCATTTAATTTCTAATTGTGTGAACTATTCGAGACTTGTGGGATATAATATCTTATTTTTTGCATTAAACTTTATTGTTCTAAAATTAATTCTAAAACGGTATTTATTATAAATTGTGTGTGACAACCCTAATTAAGGAATCGTTTATACGCGCTACAAGCCTTGTGGTATGGTTAATTACATGGGATTACTTTTATTCGGGACGGAGAACATCTAAAGCCATAAATCACGTGAATAGTTCCAATGTGTTGCCCTTTTTTAGTTTTTAGAAAATTGCTAGCGTACAGGACAAAAAAACCATATTTTTTCGTAGCTGTTAACGGGTTAAATTTGCATCTCCCAGTCTGACTGATGTAAAAAAAAAACCCGATTAACACAATAATTATTAACGGGGCAACACCTAACTGATTGAACAAGGTTATGTTGTAGTTTTTTTTGTCACAGCTATTTTTCCAGAACAATTTTGTATCAATGTCATAATATGATATCAGTCTTGAAGAATTTAACTTAGCATTAATGTGGACCAGTAGTATTTTCACCTTAATGCGACCCTTGGCGGCAAGGAGTTCAACTCCTCCGCAACTATCAGCGGGCAGAGTATGTTCGGAATCCAAAACAAGGTTGACATCTTTATGGGTCTGTTCCTTGTATTGAGCCTGGGCTTTGGGGAGAAGTCCGCTCACCAGGGAAGCGTCGCAAGCGCGTGCGCGAATCAACACATTCTGTTCCATCAGCTATAAAACCCAAACATAAAATGATTGCAGCCACATTCAAATTTCTATTACAATTTTTTTTTAAATGTTGCTGATATATCAGTACATGGTTTGAATATGTTGATAAGTCGAGATACATTACTTTCATTCTTGTTTTGTGCAAAATGCGTGAAAAGTGTTTTGTTCAATTATATGTAGGGTTTAATAATGAATATAAGCCAAAATGGATTCCATTTGAAAACATGTATTCTATTGATTGTCAACATATTCACTCCATTTTTTTCCTATGTCCGTTCCCAATGTGGAGCATATGGCCTCCTGTTGAAGGTATCTAAACAGAATCTACCCCCCATTATTTTAGGATTGTAAGGGTGAGAGGGAATTTTCAGACATCATAAGAATTCGATAAATCGATTGAAAAAAATGCTATTCGGGCTGGGATTCGAACCCGTGAGATCCAGCATGGAAACCAACAACATTGACAACAGTGCCATAGACCCGAAATGCCATCACGCCATACAAGGATATAATCTAAGTCTATACAAAATTGTATTAAATTTCTAAGATAACTAAATAAACAACTGAAGTTTTCAGCTTTCTTTATTTTGAATCAGTGCATCCAAATTTACAAATGAAGCTAATAAGACTACAATCATAGAGTCAAATTGCTTGTTCAAAAGGAATAAGCTTGAGTTTTATCAGAAATATATCCTCGAAAAACAAATTTCCAACTGAAATTATACAGCAGCATTTGGGACTACAAAATTCAAAATTAAACGTAGTAAAAACGAAGTGTTGTAGCGGCATTCTAGGATTGGTTAATAAATCATGTTATTTACCTGAAAGAGGGCCTGGACAGTGAGAGCGACAAGCAAATTTGCGTACTGTTCCGGTTGAGCAGCGGCAGCATTGGTCAGTTTGACGCGAGCTCCATCCAACACTCCGCGCACATGCTCTTCACGCACACGCAGTACTTTCAAACGGGCCTGATTAAGCATGTAAGAAGATTGGCTATAGACGAAAAAATAAAGAAAAATTACAACAAAAAAAAAATGTAAATTATACGTTGTATAATTGTAAGTTGTTCTAGAAGAATTGGTTTTTATTCAGATAATCAACTCCTTAATTAAAATAAGAGTAGAAGATGAGAGCTGAGATAGGATTATTAGTATGCTAATCACTCTCGCTATGCCACAATTACAGAATCAGATGAGTGGGAAAGAATGTAGAAATCAGATCCATCGAGTACAAATCTATAAATAGTATTAGCCCAAGTAGTATATTTTTTTACACAATAACTACATAGTGTTTGGTAAGCTTTATTTTTTAACAGTTCAATAAAATATAATATATTGTAAATTTTTTACAAATTGGGTGTTTTTTCTGGGCGAAAAATATATTATTAACTAAATAAAAAAAACTTGACCAATGAGATCTTCAAAGGTTCCACAAGAATTTAAAGAAATTTACTAAGCACAACAATTTGAAATTTTCTTGTTCATTTTTGAAAAGACTGAAAATGAGCAATGAAAAAGCCCGCCCGGTCCGATGATATGTATTTTGTACACCATATGAAAAAGTGAATTAAAAATTAGAAAAATTTGAGTCTTGATAAATATTGTTTTTATTGATAATATTTCTAATAGAAATGTAACAAGTTTTGTAATGTTAGCACTAAAAAGTGTCTGAAAACGAGAAAACCATCACAAATAGCCAGCAGTACCACCACATAGGACGACTTATATGCTACTGAATGTTCGGTCGACCGCGACAACAAGTGCATGCGTGCTGTTTTTCACACAAGACAAGGAGCGCTAGCAAACATTTCTGCATTGGTGAGTTTATCTCCGATTTGTCAACAAATTGTTTATTTCCCTCTCTCCAGATGAATTATACATAACAAAAAAAAAATATAATTCGTAATTACATTACAGATGAAAACATAAATTCTGAGCCCTGTATCCAGTGATGTACTGCTAAAATTCTATCAACCGGCGCGCACCTTGGAAAACACCGACTCCCAATTTTAATAAAAAAAAAATCAAATTAAAAAAAATTATCACACATTACAAAATTATTTATTTATTAACATAACATAATTTGTAAATTACACAAATTCATTCCAATTAGTGTTTTTATTTTCATTAGAAACTTTAGCCGTGATGGGTCTTATTCGTCTATCATCTGCTGTGTGATGATGACTTCTTAGCCATGATTTAATGAATGGTGTGGAATTCTATAAAGTCAGAGGCAATCCTATCCAACTGATGGTCATTGAGTCCGATTTATGTTGAATACTTAAATTTGCCCCTTGTCTGAACAAATAGTATTCATTAACGAAAATCCTCGTTCTGCATCTGCAGAGCTCATTGTAATTGTATTAATATTTTTATATGCAAACAAAATAGTAGACAAAAGGCCGCATGGTTTAACTTTATCTATATCGGATCAAGTATTGTAATCGTGTAAAAATTCGATCTCGGAATTATGATAATTATTTATTTTTATTAAAAACCGTATTTTAAGAACCAGTTTTCCAAACCAAAATTATTTTAGCAACCGGCTCGACAGAGCCGGTGCAAACCCATAGCAGCACATCACTGCCCGTATCCATTATATTTTGTATCGATATTCACATTATTTGGGTTGAATTGTAGTAAATACGTATCAAAGGGAAAGAAAGATTAAAAAAGCCTAAGGCATCCCGCAAAACTAGAACTAAATGAGTGGATAGTGCTAAAATCTTAATGCGGCGCCTGTGTGCCCTGTCCATGGCACCTTTAGTTTCTATTTTAAAACTTGATGAATTGTTCTTTGAAAGACAAGTCTTAATTAAGTCTACTGGGACAGAAAAAAGCATATAAAATTAAACTGTTGTGTGTCTCTTACATTTTCTTTTGCAGCTCAACTTGCTTTTCCTTCTTTTCGTAATACTCCATAATCTTCAAACGTTGTTGCTGAACCAGTCGTCCTTTCTCAATATTGAATTCTTCTTCGGCCTTGGCGTCGATTTCTTCAGCTTTTTCATTGGCTTCTTGCTCAATGAAAGCCATCATATGCTTAATCTAAAATACGAAGGAATGATATACGATGAATATTATAGAAACTCGAAGATTATCCATATCAATATGGAAAATGACTATTCATTAGACTGACTTCTGGTGTAAATATCTATCCAGCAAAGGTAAAGAATTATGAAATTATAACGATAGTTAATTGAAAACGCTTCTTCTGTTCGCAATAGAATAGAATATTTCAAAATTGATACGACATAACGAAAAAAAAATGACAAAATATTATTCAAGCTTCGCAAAACCGATTTATGTATTTATATCGCTCGTCAGTTATTTTACCATAATCATTAAGTTAATGTTTTTACCTGCTTTTGCACATCCGCATCGCTGAGAGCCATGGTTGCGTTTTTGGAGTGTAATTAAATCTTTCTAAGGACTTATGAAGAACGTCAACGCCTATCTCTTCGTGCTCCCAAATAAATTCAATGAACGAACGAACGTTCTTGATCATATGATTCGTGACTACTACGTAAGCCAAAAGACATGTTTCATACTATTATTCCTCTTTAACAGTTTACTTTACAAAATATAGTTTTACTTACAAGGTAAAATATTTAAATGTTTAATTTGTTTTTACAAATAAAGATAAGTTTCGATTCTATTTATTATCGTAGATATGAACATTGTGTCTATATTTTTTGCTCAGATGTTTCCGGTATAGAAAATATGGCCACTACATTTTGTTCGAGTTAATGTGGCGTTTATAAGAATGTGAAATGAAATAACATTTGTTCGTGATAAAAATGTGTCATTTAATAGATATTCATGGTTATAGGAACTGATAAAAAATTATGTTAACATATTAGCTTTATTGTGTTGTTCATATTAGGTCGTAAATTACTTAGCGAATAGGAGTCAACAAACTTTTGTTTATTTAAATTTTGCTTTATATGTCATTCCCGATTCCGAAATTTCCGTGCAAAATAGCAGTGAAAAGTGAAAAATATCAAGAATTTAAAGAGACGTGTTTTCTTAGGTAATATTCCGTTACATTGCCGAATGAAGTGTTGGTATTTTTTGTGTCTGTGAGGCTAGGTCGCCATTGTTTGACAATGGACTTTATTATAACCATGAAAGTTGAAGCTAGTGTTTCGCATAAAAGTTCTTTGAAAGACTAATCGTTGAGTGCTTTTTTGAAAAGGCTAAAACATTATCTTGAGTCGGTTATCACCCCTTGATGTGGGAGCATTCCAGATCTTCGAGCAATTGGAAACTTTATATTCATCAGTAGCAACTCCTAAACAGATGTAATTTTAACATTGTTTACCTATATTAAGTTGAATATTTTAAGTAATGTATCAATATAAATGAGACCAAAATATTTACTTCCGTAATGATGTGAAATAGTCAGTCAAAAATCCTTAAAATCGTATTCTAAAAATATTTTGTATTATGAACCGTTTTCTTGTGACATTTGATTCAAAACCGTATTTACAAATTGGTTAATAATGAAAAAACTACACTGATGCACTAACAGTGTCTGCTCATTTCAGAGTAGGCGTCAAAAAAGATATAACCATTTACGAAGGTAGAAATTGTAATTTATGTGACATCAAATAAACTGATTTAGGCAAGTTTTTACTATTTACTCACAGTTAAGCTTTTTTTTTATTTGATTCCAACTATATAATATGAACTGTTAATTATTTGCTGGTAAATAATAATTACCATACCTATCTTAATCTGCTAGAATTTTTTTTGACAGTTGCATAAATATTATTTTAAAAGACAGGAACTCATTTTACTTAGTGGAATATTATGCTATGATCACATTTTCATCAAATTGAGTGTTTGCTGTAACCAAAATCAATGAATGAATGTGTACATCGATTGTCGTGATGTTATTAGGAAACAAATTAGAAGTACACACGAGATGATTCATTTTCTGGTACTTCGTTTTTTTGCGCCAGGCACTGAAACCTTTCCATATGACACGTCACATAATGTGAAGTGTGATCATACGCCCCGTTCTTAGGTAGTCGTATCATTTTGTCTCCAAGCGTAGCTTGAAATTACCTGTTTTCTAAAGGACGGCAACCTAATTAACAATTCAAAATGGCGATAATTAAAAAATCAGGGCGAACTACATTATAACCAAGATTCAGAAGTATTTGATGAGTATTCACTTGATTCTAACTACATTACACTGCAAAACGTGACAGAATGGAACACTAGGAATGTTTCATGAGCAATTCTGTAATTTTCATTATTAAATAAAAACTATAATAACTATTCGTTTTTTTAAATACACACATTTTTAACTAAAAATAAGTCGTCCCATTTTGAGGAAACAATGAATGGTCACATTCTAACGCCTTGAAGTCGATGATCGAGAATAATTAAAAAAGGGCAGATTTAAATGTTATTTTTATATTTAAAAATCGGTCTAGTAACACCCCATTTGGACATGGAGGTGCACCGACGGCCGTTGCATTTTTCAGTGCCTGACGTTAAACAATGAAGTACCCATTTCTTTTTACTAGAATTCCATTATTCTGAACTCCACTTTTAAAGGCACCATTTGTCAATAGAAACCTCTGTTGAAAATATATAATTAATTCATTAGTTGATACCATCAGGGCCATAGTAAGGCTTTTTGGTGGGCAAGAGGCAGATTTTGTGCCGTATTTTCGGTGTTTTGTATGTTTTTATATATTCCTGGCATCATTTTGACTATGCTCTAACCTGTAGCTATGGCCCTGGCTACAACTATCCACATTTCACAAAATTATCTTTCTCATAATGTTAAAATGAGGAAGGTATTTTCACTACATATAACAAAATAATGTTTTGACTAAGTGATATCAATCCTGACATACCAAACATAACACTGGTCATTTTCGTTAACCAGCAGTAAATAAATGTTGGTTCCTACTACAGCTTCTAGTTCGTCATTCGAATTTTGCTGTCAATAGCGTCCGTATAATTCACAAAAACCCAACATAAATTAAATACTTTGCATCTGCATCTATTCGTCTGTGACTATTATAATTTGAACTAATTTCATACCACAATTTATTATTGTACAAGAAAATTTGGCAGCGTAACAAACCCAGCAATTTGCTTGCTCTGGCCAAATTCTGAATATTCAATCATAACATACTTACGGCTCAATACATTGATATAATATTAAAATGCCTATCCACCCAATTAGATTTATTTTTCTTCTGTAACATTTCTTCAAAAACTACAAGCCGTTTAATAAGAATTGTAGAAAATAAACTGCACACTTCCATTGTAAAGCATACTGACTACCTTTTGTCATGTGGTTTATTATACCTACAGGGATCTTGCTAAATGCGTTATTTCTTAACAATTCTAAACAGTCCCAATAAATGCGGGTATTTACACCAGTTTATCATTTCTATTTATTATTGTATGACTACCTCGTCCCGCACTTATCGTTGTGCTTCTTTGACATATTTAGTGTGTCTTCACATAATTGTATCGAAAATTTCTTCCACGCTGCTCCACTATAGATGCCGCAGACATTTAATTCTGTCAAGATTCAGCAGAAAACTGATGTTATTCGATATGTTGACTTGAATTTTTAGCATGCAGAGAAATGGTGCGCCTAAAATAGTAACTTCACTATCTCCCGTTGTTTCTTAGCATAAAATTTTACCTTTGATGTATTAATATTTATTTTTAACTAAAAATTATTTAAATTCCGCTATAGATTCCGATATATATTCCGAGTTTTCTTTTCTCTCCGATGAGCCATTCGAGGAATATTTTAACCCATGCTTTAAATATGATAAACGGAATAGAGAACAAAGAATTTAATTTCATCCGCTGACGTATAAGTCTCTGCACCCATTAATTACAATCTGAATTATAAAATAATACTCGCCATAACGAATAAAAATATTGTTATTTGAACAACTGAATCCATTGGATACAAAAATATGTTGAAATTCTGTTTATCGGTACAAACATTTCTATGAAAATAAATAATGCAATCGGATACCTAATTGCGCTCGCACAGTAATAATTTTTGCAAAAATTGACCATTTTCATCCTTTCGATTGAGGTCCAATCATCCATAAAAGATAAAGAATGAATGATTTTCAATTCAATTTTAAAATCCTCAATGTGTGTGAGAAACATTTCCACGAGTTGCGAAATCTTGATAATGAAAATACAATTTAAATAATATGTTAATTAAAAAAATTCACCGAGTACTATAACAAAGTAGTGTTTCTAATTTATTTATAAATCGTAAACTTCTGGCTCAGAAAGAAGCCACACTTAGTATATGTATTACTCCAAATCCTCGCATTCTATCAAATTGTTTATCAATAATATAGTTGCCCCAGTTCCGATAATTTTATTTCTATTTGTGTGACGTTTGTATGTCACAGAATTAGCATTGCGTTTTGGTGTTCGAATAAAGCGCATTAACATTCTGCATTCTGTTGCGCAGGGTATGGCAAACTTAAACTTCCAGCAGCCACCGCGGAGCATAGCGGCGAGCGGCCTGGGCGGTGTGGGGGTCGGCGTGGGAGTGGGCGGGCGAAGTGGAGGAGTGGTGGGCTTCGGCGGTGTGGGGGGTGCTGGAGGGGGATCAGGGGGGGCTTCAGCCTCTCTGCCCCTGTCCCCCCAGTCGGCGGTGCCCCCTCCACCCCTAGTGCCTGCCCGCAGTGCCCTTTTTGGACAGAGAGCATTCGCTGAAAGACGGGCTGTCATGCCTGGCGGAGGCGGAATACCTAACTCCAACTCTATGGTATATTTTCTAACTTAATGTTTAAATCACTTTTAGGGCGTTCAATACTTGGTGGAAAGACATTGTATTCAAAAAATAAAATATATTTTTACTAATTTAACCAATTTTTTATATTAAGATCAGACCGGTTTCGCTCATGATGAGCATTATCAACTGATAAGATAATGAAATAAAAAAGGTCTATTCAGAGCCGGCTCAAGGTTTTCTGTGTGATTTCTACGCCTCAAAACTGGAACTAAATGAGTGCTAAAATTTTAGTGTGTCGCCTGTGCGCGCCGCACATGCCATGAGTCGTAGGGTGTAATAAACAATTGTCATTGGAAAGAATTTACAAATAAAAGTACAAAATATGAATAAGTGCCACTGAATTACTAACATTGGAATGTTCAATAACTCTAAAATGTAATTACAATTTTTGTCAAAGAGTAATTAAGCCGAAGTAGAAACTAATGTTAATTTCAAACATAACTATAATCTGAGAAATATTTTTTCGGAATCTTTCTTAAATGAATTTGTATTTGCTTATCATGAGAAATTGAAAAATACATTGATTTAACCTATTTGTTAACGTGAAACTTTACCATTTAATTATATGGATATTAATATTGATTTGACCATCAATGTACAAATGTGCAGTCGATTCCGCCTAATTGAGACACCGGTTGATTAACAATTCCTGATTAGGCAGATCCCAAAAAAACTTATTCCTTTGGTTATCCGCCACACCATTCCGATTATTGGAGCAAGATTATTACAACAATGCAATTACGGATCATTTAAACAACTTGAAAAATATAAATGGCACAACCAGAAGTCCTAAATGAATTTTGTATGATACTAATGACAAGCATTTAAACTCGCAGATTAGATAATTTATTAATATTAGAGAAATATCTCATTGAGCATATGTTACAAAGATTTAGATATTACAAATTAGCTCATGACTTATAAAAAAGTTTTTTTTTTTCATCATGTCTGCTCCCAATGGGGAGCTTATAGGCTCCTAATAGAGTTTATCTCAACAGAAGTGTTTCTACGAGAACTGCTTCTCACTCATTCTCACTTTTTCTAAAGAGAGTAGACTAAGACAGGACTAGTGGTCAGCTAATCGCTCTCGCTTCACTCGCTGTTAGGATAGGATGGGTGTAAGGGGGGAATTCAAGACATTTTATACATCTTTGCCATCGAACAGAAATTCTTAAGTCAATTTATAAAAGTCTTTACTGGGATTCGAACCCGTTGCCTCCGTTTATTGTAGCCAATGACGTTGACCTTTCAGCCACGCAGGCGTGTACAAATATTTTAGTTGAAAGCAAAAAAGAGGTACTTCTCGATATCCTTGTAAATCAATTTTTTTGCTTAAGGTGATATGCTAAAAGATACAAAAGTATGGAACTGCATCTCTTGTATTGCCATAATATTTTTTTCTTAACAGACATCAAACAATAATTTTATCAAGCTGATAAATAGGCTTGCACTGTTTTGTTAAATCACTGTATTGACTTCTCACAATAAGATAAAATATTTAAAACAATTTCCCATGTATAATATATTTTTTTGTGATTATTATCCGAGAAACTTCGGCATCTTAAATAACCAAGATGGAAAGATGGTAATGATATTTGATTGAGAGCTTGTCTGGCATTTGATAATGCAAGCATAGCCGTAAGGGCAGAGACGAGATTTTATTTAAAGCTTTGCCGAGATTTCAGTTGTTTTTGACAGACTATAACATCATTTATTTAGTATTTTTATTATTATGTAACAATCAAAGCTTTTCCTTTCTGCAAGACTTTTGATATTACTTATATAATTGAAGTATTGAACGACTTAAACTTTTAAGCAGGCAGCGGTCAGAGGAGCAGCTCTGCAGGGAGTAGTTTTAGGAGGAGGAGACGGGACGGGAGCTCCTCCGCTATTGGACCCGAGTGAGTTTCCATCCCTCACTGCACGAGGGCAGGGAGACCAACCCCATCACCATGTACCCACACCTGGATCGAAACCTTATGGTATATTCCATTGATGAGTTAATGTGTTGAGAATAATATTCCTTTGAAAATCAATTCAATTGTTGAAACTGAAACGTAATAATAATTTAAAATTTTAACTATCTTTTTCGTTTTATCTATAGTTTACCCTATTAATAGCATTAATTGTTATTGAAGCACTCGCATGTTTAGGTATATTTCAACCCCTCTGAAGGGTTCATAATAGTCTACATTTAAAATTCTTGAAATGCTTTATTTTGTCATTTAAACATCATCTTTCTAATCTCATATTCGATTATGTATTTTATGTCAAAACATTTTTGATAATGCATTTATGCTTGAATCAACAGTGGGCATGGTGAAGCAGCCTACGGCTGAGCAGAGCGAATTTACCATGTCATCGGAAGACTTCCCCGCTCTGCCAGGCACAAGCGCGGGTGGCGTCGTCGGTCCCGGTGGAGGCGGTCAGGGATCTCAGGGGCTATCCGACCTCGCCGTCCCGCCCTCTTCCTCGTTACTCGGCGGTGGTGCTGGAGGAGGAGGCGGAGGGGGACAGTCGGGCTCGCACTCCCTTTCCCTGCATGCCCCGTCTGATATCGACAAGTCTCGACAGGACATTCACACTTCACCCGATGGTATGTTTTTTGTATTTTCACAGAAACTCATTTGGGACTATTTTAACCATTATATCCCAGTGTTAAATAAAATAAAAGTACCGAAAGCTTGTACACTTCTGGAAGTTGCGTCGCTATCGGTATAATCTCAACGTTAGTGTTTTTACCAGAACTGCTTGTTGCTCAGATCCTCAACCTTCTTTTTTCCGAATAGAGAAGGGATAGAAGAATAGGGGCTAGAACAAGACTAGTGACTAAGCAATCGCTCTCACTGGCCCCATTTTTAGGATAGGATAGGGGGAATTGCAAGACGATCACATACAATCTTAAATTCTTAAATGGATTGTAAAATCAATTTATAAAAACTGTCCTTACTTGGATTCGAATCGGTGACCTCCTTAACCGAAGTCAACAACGTTGACCACTCGACCGCGCAGCCAAGTCATCATTATAATGTAGTTGTACCGACTCGATCGATAATCTCCGTGTGATGTAATCCTTCGTGCTACAATTTCATTTGAGTTTTACTTTTTAGGTAAAGTTTCAAATATACCTAGCACGATGGTGCCAAACCAGTACGGCATAGTGGGTCTATTGACGTTCATCAGAGCAGCCGAGTCCAATCCGGAGCTAGTGTCTTTGGCCTTGGGCCAAGACCTCACCACCCTCGGCCTCAACCTCAATTCCCCCGACAACCTCTACCTCACTTTCGCTGGACCGTGGGCCGAAGCACCGTGCAGGTAAAAATATAGTTATTTACTCGTCACAATATGTATCATATAGTTTTGCTACAACTATAATTTGTTCACCGAGTGATAAATTTTGCTATTGACAGTAATTATGTTTTCATTTAAATTCACTGAATCAATATTTATAGTTTTACCAGCATGAGTTGACTTATGGGAAAAGGGTTAGGTCAAAAGGCATGATAATTCACCACATAAATCAATGTGATTGTCACTCTTTTTCTGTAGTCTAACTGGTGCTTAATACTTCATCAACGAGTATTTAGCATATGAGTCGATAAAGATACACCACAAACAGTACAACATATTGTATAGTAAATTTTAATTTAACATGACAGATATTTTGACTTTATTATTCATTATATGCTTTCAGGCCCCAAGATATCGATTATCATGTCCC
This sequence comes from Himalopsyche anomala, assembly GCA_031772345.1. Taxonomy (NCBI): domain Eukaryota; kingdom Metazoa; phylum Arthropoda; class Insecta; order Trichoptera; family Rhyacophilidae; genus Himalopsyche; species Himalopsyche anomala. The sequence goes on along the minus strand of CM062825.1, from coordinate 19,613,826 downwards.
GCCGGAGTATCTGATAAACGTGTCCATCAGAGAAAAACTGGCACCCCCTCTCAAGTTGAGTCGCTACAAAGAAGATCTTCTCTTTTATATTTTCTATTGTTTCGTCGGCGACATCCTGCAAGTGGCGGCGGCAGCTGAATTGTAAGTCTTTTAATAACCCCTGCTATTCAACATAAATTATCTTTATTTTTTAATCAGTATCCGATGATAGTTTTTTTTAAGTCACAATTGTAAAATCTTTTCTTTGAAATTTTTAGATACAGCCGAGAGTGGCGGTATCACACAGAAGAGAAAGTGTGGATCACACAAGCCCCCGGCGTCCCCACCTTAGAGAAGACGTCTACATACGAGCGAGGGACATATTACTACTTCGACCCTCACAGCTGGCGGAAAGTGGCCAAAGAATTTCACTTGGATTACAGCAAGCTGGAAGGGCGGCCGCTCGTTCCCCACTATTACCACTTGTAGCCCCCTCTCTTCGTCTCTCTCTCCCTCTCTGTCTGTCTCTTCAGCCGATGTGATAATGATACGGTGAAACTTTTCCCGCCGAAGGAGACCGTTCGGCGGACTCCTCGAACTGTGATGTGCGACGTGACCGCCTCCATTCGAATCGAACGGACTAGCAATAAACAGATCCCGCCGTCGTCATCGGGATCATCGCAAGTGAAAAAAAGTGCGTTCGGAAGAGACTCGCGTCCGTGACGGATTATGTTTTAGACGTTTGTGACAGTTTTTTTGTATTTAAACATTCATTCGGTTCTCGGTGCGTATTGTCTGACTGTCAATTAATATTTTTTGATGTACAAAACAAATTAAAAACGTGACAATACGGCTTGTTGAAAATATTCTCTGTAAAAATTTGAATTGTGTATATAATGCGTCAGTTCCTCCTAAAATTTTTGCGAACCGTGCGGGTTCGAGGCCAGACAAATCTTCCCATTCTATTGACCGGTTTCCTGAAAAACAACAAGTGCGACTTCCGCTTCAGCATCGACGATGTGCTATTCGATTGCTAGAATATATAGAATATTTTATCCCTGTTCAAAATCACTTCCAATTGTTGATGAATAGATTGCTCCCGACTTCAGCGTGTCTCCCGAGGTCGAAGCTAATTTACCGAGTAGATCTAGTTGAACTCGATTCGACACAGACTATCCCGATTGTTCTAAGTTGACGGATTGAAATGTTCTATATGCGATCAGATTCGAAATGCAAATCGCACCGGAAATAATTCAGTCCGTCAATTTGTTGGGATTTTTTTTTACAGTTGTATATTGGAATCAACAATATTGTCATTTTTGTAATATGTAAATGAAGAATGATCCAAATATGTAACTAAATTTGTATAAAACATCCGGTGTTTGAAAAACTGCATTTTTTTCAGCATTGCCTATTTATTATAAGTGAAAACCTGTTTCAAAAATAGACCGTAGGCCGTTATGAAATATGGATATGATTCGATTCTGATTTAAAACTTGTCAAGGGTGATTAAATGTCATTTAACTGGCGAAATGTTCTCCGACACACACGAAAACGTTCTAGCATGTATGTAAGCTATTAAATTTTTATCACATTTATTAAAAAACTACATCTAAACACTTCTCTCGCCGAGTCACCCTTGTCGATGTTTTTTTTTTAAGAGCAACAGCAGCCTCGCGGACGTGACCTGACCTGACATTTCTGCCTTGTAATTTTACAACATATACCTGTTGACCGTCTTAATAAATTGTTAAAATCTATTTTTACACTGTAAAGGTACCGTGAATAGTTATCGAGGTCCCGACTCTCCCTTTTCGGATGATTGCCTAAAGTCATCCCTCCTGTGTAAATTTAGATATAATAACTGTTACATAATATGTAATGCGATGAAAATTCACGGTGCAAATCAGACTTTTCAAATTATGCTACATCAGAAGCTGAATAGCACGAAAATCGTTGATATATTTTGTTTCAAGAAATGATGAAAAAATAATTCATTTTTCGAAAAATAATTACTGGAAAGAAGATGAAATTATTCTCTTAATTTAACACATAATAAAACTGGGCCCTGTTATCGTACAGTATTTCAGTTAATAAATCAGCCACTGTCGATTGATCTTTTTATTGTAGCCCTTTTTTTTTGGCCAAGTATTCAAGTGTACAAAAAGTATTTTTCATTTTACCGATGCGATCGAGTTAAACCCCCGGTGCCATTCACCCGTTAGCGAAAATCGGTGACCAACGAAGCATTAGGTGAAATACCGAAACGCGGTGCTTCCACTTCGGAATCTGCATTCGTCAGAAGTATTGCCATATATGTCAGTGGGGCCGTTTAAAGTTGGAGTTTTGTGACTTAAATCGATTAGTGAGATTAGATGAGAGGGTCGGCGATGCGACGGATCGGGAGAGAGCGCGGCGATCTCAGGCCGCCGGCGGTACCGCGCTCCCGCTCCCGTCTCCGCGATATTGTGTATAAACATTCAACCCTGTCTGTTGTCTATTGTTAGACTTTTTGTAAAAACGATCCTTGTAATATAAAAACGTTATAATATAAAGGTTGAGTTACTATTTTTTGTTTACAAAAACAAAGTGTCCAGGAATGAGCGAATCGTTTGGTGCGGAGGCGCGCGTGTCGACGTCAGGGCGACACGGAAGCGGAGTGACCTTTTTGGAGTGGTGTGCGACTCGACCGCTGCACTGATACGTTCCGACCTTTTTTCCTTATATTTTTTATATAGATCTGTAAGTAGAACTTCTGATATAGTTTTCGACAATTAGAAGGCTAATCACAAATGTGCGGTTATTTAATTAAACAAAAGTCATAAAATACAAAGTTGTTTTATTTTGTCTTAAACCTTTTTTTATTACATTGTTACTTACCGTGTTAACTATGAATAAAGTATGTGAAAATCTGTTTTCAGTGGTGATCATTCACAGTGCTGTATCCAAAAATAAAGTCTACAAAATTATTGATGCTCATTGGCTTAAGTTTGGTAATCCCTGCTTTACAGCAGTGTTTTTCAAACGGTTTTCTGTGAGATAAAATAAAGAGTTTTAGAAAATCAATCATATTTCAAACTTTTCACCTATAAATTTTGTTGCAATAAAAATATTTAAGGAGTTACTTATCTTTTTACTTAAACCTTCAAGCACGTATGAACTTATACAAAAACAATCCGCCGTTTTAACGACAATTAAGAATAGCAAAAATTCACTGATTAAATTCAAATCTTGGTTTCTATAAAGATTAGACTAATGTTTTCAAGTATCACCATATATTTTTTTTATTCCAAAAACCTCATTGAATGTTTTTTTGGATATGTAATTGAAGAAAGATTGTAGAGTTTTCGAGTTTGACACATTCTAATTCCGTGTAAGTATTATTGTTGAAAGGCTATGTAAGTTTTACAAGTAACTAGCTGGCCCGACGAACTTCGTACCGCCTCAGAATCAATAAATCTTGTGTTTATTTATTGGATGAGTTAAATTCAGTTTGAATGAATACTCAAAATGAATTAAGTTCAATAAATGTTCAAAATGAAAAGTATTTTAATATCATTGAAATGATGTGATTCACGTGGCACAGTCAATAGATTTAAAGGAATGCAGTAGATCAACGATTTGATTTTGAAGTTTAATGATCCACATCTTTGTTCTTTGCTGCAAGAATTGCTCGTTCAATCAACCAATTGTGATTTTTGTGATTAGATGTTCGGGAACATTTTGTTGTTGAAGCCGTCTTTCGTTGAGACGAAATTGCAAAAAATCGGCAGAAACGAAATCAATCCGTTCGATTCGTCGACAGGAACACGACCGATACCGGTAGTCAGCAATTGCTTGGAGAAATCTTCGGCAGATGGATCGTTTAGCAATGCAACTCACATGTTTGTCGTCAGCAGAGGCAAGCGTTTATTTCATCGGCAACGGTCAATCTTGGAATGGTAGTGTTTGGCTAAAATCGCCAGATAATAGAATCATTGCGCCTGCTAAACATCTTGAGTCACTGCGCAGATCTTTCATAGTTCGGTTGAGTGCTTCCAATGCGCGTTTGTGCGCCATTGTGCATTCATCCCAGTTGATGATTTTACTCGCTTCCAAAACTTCGGCCATTGCTGAGTGTTTCGCAATATTGCATGTCAGTTTTTCAGTCGTTTGGAGGTTTCACGGAAATTTAAACGCTGAATGAGCCGTTCGACATGCATTTTATCAACGTAGCCGCTATTCCAGAAGAAAAAACTGCTACAACAATTTCGGATCTCGCACAAACAGCGGCCATAATCAATGACATGCAGAATATCTTCCCAGTTCCACCGGGCGCATCGAGGCAAAAGAAGCCATTTCCATCATCAATTGCATTCATTAACGTATCGTACACTTCCTTCTATTGTGGGTTCAACAGTGGTATATTCGTTTGAACTGATTGGTCCAATGCATCTCGACCATATTCACGTTCACGTTCCAATTCTTGATTGAAAGCGACGTTCATTCCACGATCTGGTGTTGGCATTCCTAACTTGACTAACAAACTGCCGCACATGAGGTAACACATGTCTTCGATCTAAATCAAAGCCTGGTTATGTATCTATTCATTCATCTCGAGATCGAGATTCCCTGAACTAACATGAATTTGATGTAAATGTCTTCTGACATGTCATCCTTGTACCTTGTTCTACAGTTCACATGGATTCGATGGGAAGCATGTCAAAATAATGATAGAAAATTATGTGCGCATCTGACTTGGAGATTCAGAAAGAATTTCTTAAATGCGACCAAGAGCATCAGTAGTCATGCGGGTGATCAGGAACCGCATCGCCTTGCTTTCGATGTTAAAATGTCTTCGATGTAGCGTCGAAGTGTAGACCAACGTTCGTGCAAACATCGTAATATTGTTTTCAAAAAATGTATCATACCTGATTATAAACATAACCTCATTTCAATATTATCCGATTTTCTTTCGTTTTCATTTCATATCATCGATTATACTCGAAATTTAAAATTATTTAAAAGTCAATCGTATAAATACAGTGCCATCTAGTGTCATCTACCTGAACCCAGCATAAAACAACATTTCATTATTTGAAGCTGTTCTTCATTTGAAAATCGTATTCTGTATGAGAATATTATTTTCTTTATTATTTCTTTTCCGTGATATTTTTCCGATGTTTCAATGCTTATTCTGCTATTTTCAAATCAAAGATCATTGAAATCCGTGCAGTAATTCTCGAGACATACATGGTGTAAATAACCCCACTTTGTTTTATATATATAGATGATGAAAAAGTTAACCACTGGTTCCAAAAATTTTATTTATTTTTTCCATTAAGGGGTCATTCTATTCATTGTATATTAATGAGCCACTATTCAAAATCTATTTCAGATTTAAGTGCCGTAAGGGTTAATGAATAAAGGTCATAAACTGAACTCTACATGGTTTCAAAATAACATGGTGCTACACAGTGGCGGTTCCTGACCTGAACTCTTGGGTGGGCTAGAGAAAAGCATATTTCCACTTCACTTTATACATTAATCTACAAGCAAATTAACAAATATTACGATACTACTGCAATGCATAAATTTTTATATAATAAAATCAATGCTAATGTAACTAAGAAATAATAGAATAATAACACGGAATCCTTAAATTCGTCTCTTTCAAAGTGAAATAACAAGTACCTACTAAAAGCAGTATAGAACTGTCACTTGCTGTCACTGAAAGTCAATACCTGTCACTTTCATACAATACAACGATATTGGTTTTGTGTTTCAATGCATAAGTATGCGTAATGGGCTGAATCAGATCAGCCCCCAACGATCAACAGAAACCTGACAGATTGAAACACTATCCTTTGTGTTTGATGACGTTTCCGTACATACAAATACAAAAAAAATCTAATCGTGCTTGATTGCGCCCCAGTGTAAAGAAATATGTCATGATATTGTCTGTGGTTACGGACTTAACGGGTGCTAGCCCCTGAGTGGTGTTGCCAGTGACGTAACGTTCCTGTTCCCTGTGAAGTATTTATAGGGTTATTGTTTTTTTATGCCTGCTCAGTTTAAAATTGTAATACAAAACACAATCGAGAATATGATTGTAGGTAGACGTAACATTGTCTTATATTGACAGAGGAAAATTAAAACAAAGATATTATATTCATTTGGGAAAGGTAAGTTACGCTTATAAATGTATTTATTTTGTTCAGCGGCCGAATTGCTGTTGATTTTTATTCAGCCATCTAATGTTTTGGGTGAAAAATGCAGGTCGGGCTTAGCCCACCTAGCCCAGTACCTAGAACCGCCACTGGTGCTACATCCTTTGCATGTGCTCAGTATTCAGTACTATGCGCAGATAGGTTAACTCCTGTAAACCTGAAAATTTTGAAAAAATATATTTACACAGACGTGAAAGCGATTTCACATCAAATGTCTATTGCAGTCATACTCAACCTTTTTTTCCTCCGGGCCGCATTCCGATATTTGCTTCTCTATGTGGGCCGCAACATATTTATGGTATACTCCTTTTTTAGCTCACTGACGAATTTGAAATCCACGATTTGGTAAGAACTTACTGGGCCGCAGGTTGAGTATGGCTGGTCTATTGTCTGATAGTGAACAATCTTTGTCTATATAAGAATTTTATTTTTCAGAAAAATATTTATGAGGCAATAATACTCGGAATAAAAAATTTATAAGTCATATAATTTCATTCACATTGTTACGAATATCGTCATATATTTTTATTTCGGGAACACTAAGTTAAGAAACCCGTAAAATTGCGAGACCAAATTCGAGCTAAATCTGGAAAATGAATTCTTTATTTAGGAATGGCGAATAGTTTTATTATTGTAACTGGCTATTGTCAATACTATTCAGTTTTTCGTTTACTCTGACTCGTAATATAGCCAAATAGATAGATCCTTTCAAAACAAGTTATAAAAATAGTACAAGCAGCGAAATAAATTGATTGAATAGGCATCTACTTGGTAGAACTCCATTGTAATAAGATGAATCTGATAGCTACTAAAACCCCTAATGTAACTAATAATAAATATCAGTTTAATTTAAACTGATTTACCTTGAATAATCCCATATTTGTTATCGTTCTTAGAGACACTATGTTTAATAAATATAATATAAATTAGGATGTTAGAGTAAATTACAAGATGTATTGTGTATCTCTTCTAAGCCAGTATACATGGCAGGTTTAAACCTAGTTCTTAGGATGGCATACACTGAAATAACTATAAACTAATTTTATAATAAAAAATTTGAACTAAGTACTTTGATATTTTTAACCTTATAGTGAAATAAATTTTACCATAGTGGGTTTGATGACTCAGGATCGGAAAACCAGTCTAAGTAGTGATTTTTTACACAATTAATAAATGTTGGCTCGAACAGTTTTTGAGCTTGTAAGTTTGCTTTAATAAATCTCAGAAATATAAATCTGAGCTTCAGGTTGAGTTTGGATGACAATTGTTGTATTAAGACTCAGGGTCGGGCCTAAATTTACCGGGTTCGGACTGGGTAATTTCATCAAATTTCAGCCCAGCTCTATTTTCAGGAGACCCAAAACAAGATTTTCGTTTTTAAAAAATTCTAAAATATATTTTTCAGTTGTTATTTATTAGTCATCATATACTACAAGTGTAAAAAATTGTATTTTTTTCCTAAAAATAATAATTTCAAGTAGTTTTTATTTTATTCATTAAATGAATTACCTCTCTGAATAACAAAGTATTATATGCAGCGCATACCTTATAATTTTAACCCTTTGAGGAGTATTGCCGCATATGTACGGCAGAATGTTGTGTTTTATAATATTTATTGCCATTCTCATGCTTTTAATTGAATTGTCATTATTGCTTCACGTATGGATAAAAACATAAATATTTGTGATTTCTGGCAGTCATATTATTTTTATTATTTGTTTCAAATGAACAAAACTATTCTGTAAAAAGGTTAATATTTGTACACGAATCGTTAGCCGTACAATATTGAGCATTTCCTTCCTGGAATCAATGGCAGTAGAGCGGGACGTATCTAAAGATCTAGGCCTAAATTGAAAGCAATAGCTTGAAAATAAAATATTTTATTATGTTATATTTTTAATTATGCGTTAAAAAAATATTTACCACCTGAAATGTCATTCCATATTCTTCCCAGACTGACCAATAAACAAAAAAAAATGTTTTGATATGTTAGTGCAGCGATTTCCAAACTGGGAGGCGCGCCTCCCTGGGGAGGCATGGACTATTGCAAAGGGAGGCGCGAACAGTCCAACATATTTATTTACCCTTTAAAACGTGTCTTTTTACTATATGAAATAAAGTATGGGGAGGCGCGAAGATATTTTTTTCTTCAAAGGGAGGCGCAATGACAAAAAGGTCGGAAACCACTGTGTTAGTGTATCAATGTTAAAAATTAACTCACTATCCAAAGGGTTAAGAAAGAAGCTTCAAACCTGGCTTGATAACATACAAAATATCATTCCAAAGTAATGTAATGAGTAATATTAAAAATCACGGCTGTAAATAAGTCATTTACTATTTTGTCCTTATAGGTGTCGCTGTGGACTGCCACACTCGACCCCTTAAGTCAGAAAAATAGTGAGAAGAACCTAGAATAAAACGTAAGACTGACAGCCAGGATACACAACATAAAAAATTAGAAATAAAATGACAATATCTAAAATATACTTTTATTTCATCAATATATGAACAAAAGTTTTCACAAAATTATGATTAACGGTATGAAAAATATTCTTATAAAAACTCATGGAATACACAGTGGAATGATTTAAAAAATATTCAGACCATTATTATATGTAAATATAAAATCCTTCAACAAAGCACCACTTAACATTATGCAAACAATTTTATTAAAATTAAAGGAATGGGTGTTTCTAATGGAATGTTGACAATATTGACAACAGATTCTTTTCTTTCAGACTGATAACACTCAGAACATTCTTACTACATGGGATGAATTGGAAGCAGTTCGGAATGTCATATATATTTGAACTGGATTCTTTGTTAGTATGGGGGGAAAAATTGTAAAAAAAAACGATTATTTGAGAGAGGTGTGCAAGAAAGTTTAAATGTTGACAATCTCCTTGGCAGCGTTGACAATGTGCTTGGCGGAGATTCCGAACATGTCGAGTAAGACATCAGGTGGTCCCGAACGGGGAACTTGTCCTACAGCTAGATGCTTCACCACAATGTTCCTTTCCAGGGCAACTGCTGCCAGCACTGCTTCTCCCAAACCACCTGAGAATAATCAAAATGAAATATTAAAACACAAACAGCATAAATTTAATAGACTAGCACATTTTTTTTTCTAATTCCAAATTATAATAATCACAATCGATTTCGCTCATCGCAGGCAAGTACTGATCATTATACACATATATATATTTTTAAATAAGCTTTTCAATCAAGAATATTGACAGTTAACACCATACAAGTTATTAAAATCAATACAGATAGTTTTGTTTCAACAATCTACATCTAGCTCTCATAGTTTTGGCACAATATCAAGTTTCTCTTACAGCACAGACTAACCTCCATAGAGTGATGATAAATAAATAAAATTACTAACCTTGATAGTAATGATCCTCCACTACAATGACTCTACCGCCGCAAGCAGCAGCATTCTGCAAAATAGCCTTGTTATCCAAAGGCTTGATGGTGAATGGATCCAAAATTCTGGCATTGATTCCAAGAGGTTTGAGAATATCGTAAGCAGTCACGGCTTCATGGAGTGTTACTCCTGAACCGATCAATAGAACATGGTCGCTCGGCGATTGTTTCACTACTTTCGCAACGCCAATCTGAAAAAGAGAAATTGAAAATTAAAACTGTTAAATGATTAATTATTCAAACGGACTGAAAATAATGTAATGTGTGAGACCATTTTACTGAAATGCTATTTGAAAATATGCACCCAAATTATCTAGAAATAATTCAACTTATATAAAAAATTAAAATTATCAGATTCGGCCGAACCTGGAATTTTTCTTCATTGGGATACAGCATCGAAGTGTTCGGTCGAGACGTTCTGATATAGCAAATTCCACTGGTATTGGCCGCTAACTCAACAGCTCTTTCACAAGAGACTGCATCACTGCAAAACAGATACAACAATACTATTAATACCTTTTAGGGTGTTCACTGTCAATACTTGGTGGAAAGGCATTATATTAGTAGAAACAAAATATTCCTTTGTACTTCATTCCACTATATTTAATATGTCAGGACCGGTTTCGCTCATTACGAGCATCGTCAACTGATTGTCAGTTGACGATGTCAGCGAAACCGGTCCCGACATATTAAATAAAGTGGAATGAAGTACAAAGGAATATTGTGTTTTTACTAATACTATTAATATTTTAGTTTTGCTAATTTCTACAATCACAACATTTATGATTTCATTACCAAATCTTTCAGTTTGTGGACTATTCAGTAAAATACCTGTTACTTGCTAATATGATATGTTTGGTTTGATTATTGTGTTCTTGTGACAAGTGCAAGTCAGAATGGTTTGCTTATTTTCATAAAGCAATACATAAAAAAAATATATTTTTAAATTAATATTTTATCTAATTCTAAGCACGGTAGTCGATATTTCTATGAGATGGTTATAGCCTTGGATTATATGCAAATCTGGGAAAATCTGTTGTCAATCATGTTGCAACGTGAAGAGTCTTTCTGTTTTAGAATCTTAAAGTACAACTTTTTCTAAGGAATGGAACTCAATACGGTATCGCCATATAGAAACAATATAACTACTTTTAAAAAATTCAGTACACAAAATTACATTTCGAACAGAAAACAATTGGTGAATGGAAAAAAGTGTGGCTTCTCTAAATGAGTCAGTTGTTGGGTCCACAAAAATATTCAAAAATTTTAAGTGAATATTTTATTTTAAAGCGGGGGGAGGTCAATCAAAATAAGAAGTGCCTCGGAAATTTTTAATTTAGCACTACACCATTGGAAATGGCTATCAACTTTATTTTGGTGTTTAATCAATTTATGGATATCTGTGAAATTCCCTCCCACCCATCTGATCCTAAAAACAGGCCACTGCGAGAGCGTCCATCACTAGTCTTATCCTACGTAGCCCTATCCTTCTATCCCTACTCTCTTTGATAAGGTGTTGAGCAACTAAATAACAAACAGTTCTCATAGAAAAACTTCTGTCGAGATGAACTCTATTATCAGTCAATATAATCCACATTGGGACGGGACATGATAAAAAAAAAGATAAATATTTTCTTTTAATCCTTGCAAAACTAAATACTTGGCTATTTTATCTCACTAAAGTGAAGTTCTACCAAAAAGATGGCAATTCAATTGATAGTCAATCTTAACTGTGGTGCTATAGTGAAAATTTTCTGTTTTCAAAACTTAGGTTTAATGGCAGGATCGGACGTATATAATGTGTCTTGTAACACGAATTTGTTATAAGGATGTAGCTGCGACCCTTGCAATTCGCATTACATGAAATGGTACATTACGTTACACATTACACGCAACTGGATCCAACATTAAAGTTCCACTTGAATTTATAATTCACCCAAATTGACATCACTGATGATATTGAATCACCAAATCTGCCTACAAATTATTTTTATGTCGTGGAGAACAAACGAGCAATGAATTATGGACCTAGGATAGAAGACGGTGGCAGTGGGAATCGTTCTAAAGAGCGCCAAGTCTTCCAATCCCATCTGAGAAGGTCCATCTTCACCAATCGACACTCCGCAGTGGGAACCAACCAAATTGATGTTTGTCTGACTGATGGCACCCATGCGAATCTGTTAAGAAATATACAAATTGTATTATAGATACAATATTATGTCAAACGTATGTAAGGCTTTGTTTTTTTGCAATAATAAATAGACACAACTGACCTGATCAAAAGCTCTAGTGAAAAAGGCAGCAAACGTGGAGACAAAAGCTATCGTCCTGTCCCGGCAAGCTGCACCGATTGCGACTCCAACTAAATTTTGTTCGGCAATGAAACATTCTATGTATCTGTAAAAAATAATACAATATGAACATAGTATGACTCGGTGTGTTAATCTTCCCTTTCTCACCTCATTTTATTGTAAAATTAAATTTAGGCCCTCTAGAAATGAAGTGGGGCAACTAGTAAAATGGTAAAACTTTTTTTTGAACCAAGTACAATCACGACTTTATTTGGTGTTTTGATGGATTGCATATTTTTATTTTACAGAAATAACACTATTGCAATGTGTTTCAACTGAGGTTACTTCACTTTTACGATACTTTAAGATGTGTAGAATATTCAAATATATCTAAGTTGTTACCAGACCACAAATCCAGACTTTTATTTTATAATTTATAACTTGAATTGTAAGTAATTTTGAATTTATTAGTAAACCTTGCGATGTTACGTCTGATGCTTCTCAAAGAGGCGAAACACGTGTCACATTTTGTAACACAAGTGGAATATCAAAGTTATCAAATTCATTTTTATATTAAAAAAATGAATTATTAGTTGTTATTTATAAATCATTTTAGCCATCTCCAGAAACCCAGATAAATTTTGTAAAAAAATGGGTGTACATATCGGTCTTGCCTAAGATCATATTTTGAAAAACTTCTTATTTTATGATAGCTTTTGGATCAATTATTGAAACCATTTATTAAAAGTAGCCAGTATTCGTATAATAGCTTTTTGAGTAGTATAATTACCTGTCTGGGTAGGCAGCCTTCAGTTTGTCACTGAAAGTGGAATTTTTGGTATCTCCATCTAAAGCGATAACTCTGCAAAAGAAATGCTTTGATATAGTAACCGGTAAGGCATAATATAAAGTTAATTGAATATTAACAGCAATTTATTGGTTGCGTATAATCGCTACGGATGAAAAAATAACAATGTGGATACCTTGGGTTTGTATCTGCAATTTTTTTAAGAGCAGTGCCATATGATAGGCGCGTAGCGACTTTCTCTCCGGTTTTATACTGAGGAGGAGATGACAGAGTCACCCCGGTGATTTTCACTGCTGGAACTACACTGATAGGCTTAGCAGGAGATATTTTTGTATCCGGCTGAGAAAGCTGACCCCGCAAATGCTGAAATAATATAAAATAAATCTCGTGTAATGCAGATGCTCTCGTCTTGAAATTCTAACATTAAATGTAATGGGACATTGTAGGTGACAGATAAAATCTAAAATTACGAAATCCTTAAATCATGTATAGTGGAACTTGTCAAAAGTCTTGGATGTGAGTTATGCAAAAAATCGAAATACGATTAAAGTCATATAGAGATTTTTAATTTATTGATCAATATTTAAATTTGATTTTACAATAGATAATGCAGTATAAATTTTAAAATCTCTGAAATTGCAATCTTATCTTATAAGTGTTTTGATTGACTTAGAATTTTACACTCAGAGATGTATAACCGTAAAAGTAAACTTCTAAAAATTATTACAATGAAAAGAATTCTCACATTCCACAATATATGGGCTACAAAGTTTAAATTCAGAAATATAATAATTAAAAATTATTACAATATTCCAATTAAAAAGATTTTTATATTTGACAGCTTTATTCCAGATATATTAATTACAGTAAATATATCTTTTAATATACTTATTTTTTCATTTATGTTGCAATTTCATTTTTTTTATCATTACAAGCCTGCATTCATTAGTAAAACATTCACTATTGTTTGAAACATTAAAAACTATCATTTAATCCAATATTTGTAAAAATTGTACTTGTTATTCTTCATTTCATAATGCTAATGTTGAATATTAAGCAGGAATGATATAAATATATAATGCTTTTACACTTACAATGTACAAAATTTTAAATTAAATGTAAAAGGTAATTTCACAAGACTGACAAGTTGATAGGAAGACTTCAGAACATTTTATTATATTTTTGAAGAAACTTTATAGTTTTAATGATGTCATAAATTTAATATTTATATGCAAGTTTGTCATAGAGTGTTGAATAAATTCTTGATAAGATACCTTCAAAACCCTTTCAGATTCGGATCCCAGAGCCTTTCCGTGCCAATTTTCCAAATCTTCAATATTAGGAAAACCTCTACCCTTGAATGTTTTGCAAACAAGAGCGGTGGGCTTATTGCTTGTGCTTTCGGCCTCGAAGAAAGCTTTGCTCAGTTCGCTGATGTCATGTCCGTCCACAGTCAGAGTGTGCAGACCGAACGCTTCCATACGACGGTGGTATACGTCCATCTAAGAAAATTCATTTTATGATCAAAAAATGTTCAAATATAAATTGATTACCATTTGATTATTGAATGTATTATAATTTGTGATATCAAAGATTTTCTTTCGTTATTTCATTCACCTTGTGCTGTAGGGAAGTAGGTTCAGATTGTCCCAATCTATTGACGTCAAAGATAACGCACAAATTATCAAGATTGTAATGGGAAGCAAAATGAAGAGATTCCCAAATACTACCCTCGGCTGCCTCTCCGTCACCAATGACGCAGTACACCCTGAAAAAATAAACAATATCAAATATTTAAGCATCGTTAATTTAAATGAAATAAAGTAACGTAGAAAAGACAGAATGCAGCATCAACAAGGCTTTGTCATGATCATTCAGTGTTTTAATGAACTGATGTTTTCTTCTCAACACTAGGCGATGATAACTTTGATTATCGCCCCCTTACAAGAAGAAATAATCTCAACTGTCGTTGAAAAGCCAGATGTCACACGTTGGTATCTTTAAGGCGCTGGTCTACAATTAATGCAGTAGACCCACACGACCGATGAATGCTTACTATGAAAATTAAATATTGCGGTCTCGGTATCACGATGCATGTAGTGTCTAGATGTCTGGAAACCTAGTGTCAGATAATGCTGTAAGCAGCCAACGGCGTTTATTGTATACCGAGGCCTAAGAGTATCGATGCACTCGTATTGACTATCTCATGGCATGTTGAACTAATCAAAATTGCATATTTTTTTGTATAGAAGATCATAAATGTCTTTCCATTTATGAACTTCTTTCAATTTTCTATATTCAAGTCGTTTTTAAATCTCTATTGAATGATGAATTTAATATTTCATATTGATTTAATGCATCAATATTTATAATACACTCATATATTACAAATTAACTCTAGTAAACTATAAAAAATCACACCAAGATTATGGGTAAATTTAAAACCTGTGGGAAGGAGAAACTGTTATTAAGAATTATTATATATCAGTGATTTATTACCGGTGGTTCACGAAATAGTGCATTTGCAATTTTCATGTAAAAAATATGTTTTTCTATTCTGCTACTTCTTATTTTGCAATATTCAGTTTTTACACTCCAAATTGGACATTTTACAAACCAAAATAGAATAATTACAAATCAAATTGGACATTTTACAAAAAAAATATTGGAAAAACAAATGGAACAATTTTTAAGCAATTCGATAATTTATTAGTCAGTAAATTTAATTTATAAATGTTCCTGCACGGCAGCTGCAGGTAATTTCATGTACATATTCATATAATAATTATAGCAATTTGCACAAGTGGCGGTTGCAATACGAGACTATAATGAAGAATTTCAAAGAATTATAAATATAAATACAAAAATCAACTAAATTCTTATTAATTCTAGCAGTTTATTTATAGGTCCAATTTGGTTTGTAAAATGTCAAATTTGGAGTGTAAAAACTGTATTCAAAAAATTAATATTTTATTTTTTTTAACATATTTTAAAAATTTAAATTGTTTTTTTTTTTTTGCATTTTTTCATAATGCATACCTACATCTTGTATTTTTTATAATAAGATCAATATATTATAGCAATAACCAGTACAAAAAGAATCAGAAGTTTTATTTTATTTATAAAATGTACTTCATAAGATTTCAAATTTTCAGTTTAGTGATCCGTGTCGACCTAAAGGTTGGTGACCGCTGATCTATATCAACAGAATAATTTATCACTACAACTGATAACAACACAGGAAATGTGTTATCTCAAAATCTTTTATGTTGAAGTTTAATGATAAAACATTAGTAATTTTTTTGGCTCAAATTTCTACCAGGTCTTTCTGAATTTCATCATAAAATTGTTTTAAATTTACCTACTTCAATTACATTATCAGCGCATTATTTGAAATAAGAATTGCATAATTTCAAATTTAAATTCTAACTGGCCTTGATATTGGAAAAAATTTACTATCATAGAATTATAATATATCATACATAATGAAATAAAATTACCTGTATGGTTCCTTGTCAAAATATTTTCCAACATATGCCATGCCGCAAGCGACAGCTAATCCCTGTCCAAGGGATCCGGTGCCAACGTCGATGAAGGGCAGACGAGGAGTCGGGTGACCTTCGAGATCCGAATCGATCTTACGCAGATTTTGCAAAAGAGACACGTCAAAGTTACCAGACTCTGCGAATGCAGCATAGAGGATGGGAGCAGCATGACCCTATTGAAGGAGAAACAGACTAATTAATAATAATCAAGCTTTCGATATTTTGCTGCTTATATATTTATCGTGACTGATTCTTTTGCCTAATTGAATCATCTTTTATGACCGCAGTTGCCGAACTTTGCTGCTACTTTAAAATTTTAATTAATTATTGCAGAAACATACCTATCAATAGTTTCTCAAGTTATCTAGCGCAATATTTCTCAACCTTTTAGGGAGCGTGGCCCCTTTCTTTTAGCGAGCTTTTTTTAGGTCACCGAGGAATTTAAAATCCTCAATTTGCTAAAAATTACCCGTGGCCCACCTGAACAGTGTTGTGGCTCCCCAAAACAAAAATAAATCTCTGTGGCCCACCGTTGAGAAACCCTGATCTAGCGTGTACAAGGTAATATGTATAAAAATAGAGAAATCAATACAACAATGTACAAAAAAAAACACCAGAATCTCTAAAAAAAAAAACATCTTAAATTACTCTACACCTTACTACTAAATCTCACTTGTTGCAATTTTCAAATAAAATTTATTTCAACTGACATTGTTGCTACGATATTCACGAGTTTATCTAAATAATATTTTACGAGACAGCAACATGAGAAAGGTCAAACACTCAAAGTTTAAGTGGTCGGCACGTTGTGTTGACGTGAACGAAAGAATATTTTGTATTTTATCTAATTGATTTAGAGTTACTATGTCGCTAACTACAAAAAAATATATTATATGTACATTATTAACACACTATAAGCGGGCTCTGCTAATAATAAGCTGGTACGTGCAGCGGGCGAAAATTGGCGGCAGGTGAAAAAAAAACAAATTTTGCAATAATCGCTCTATCTTCCAAACCAGTGGTTATTTTTTAATGAAATTTTGAATGCATACTTAGCACATGTAGCTGCTTACTTCAGCATTTGTTTTTTAACGAATAATTTAAGGTTTAATCTTCACCGGAATATTCAGATAAATTATCGGCGAATATTTCGTCATCACTTTCATAATTTTCTGAAGCCATTTTTTAAGGTTTAACAAATATGTAAATATAACACAAACGAATTATAGAGATGTATTTCAAAACTAAATTGTAATCTGGGTGGTTTCAAATTCGATGCACACATGTTATGTTTTTATCTACACGCACATGTGAAACGGGCTATGCATAATACAAATGCATTTTGATGGTTTACCAAGTCTCGCTTTTTTGTTCACTTGACAGTAGGGTAACCTAGTGTTAGAAGAAAGCAAGTATATTTTTGGTATTGTCATATGAATTAATATTTACATTCCTAAAAGAAATGACCAAATATGTTTTAAGGGCTTCATTACAATAGCTGAAATGTCGTCTTTTCTGCTCACACCAAAAGAAATTTAAATGCATGAAGAAGACAGACATATTTTATCACACTAACAGTCTCCTTAACATCAATAATTATCAAAACCTACCACACAAAATCTCATAAAAAAATTGCAAGAGTATATGTATGTGATGGTATGTAAAGGAACCGAAGTATTATTATTTTTTTGTTGATGTATGTGTAAGTTGTAAATGTCCTCAAGAGATTGGTATATAATAATCATATGAAATAGTCAGTAGATATACCTAATCCAGCTTTAAAGCGGATCGGGCGCAAAAGGTAGAACTACCTTTCCCGCCGTTAAGCAGCAGTCGAGCGAGCGGTTAGAACTATCTTTCCCACTTTAAGTGTGTTAACAACCATTCGCGCTAGAAAATTCAAACAAATTATGATCTATTGATGCAATATTTATCCCTGCTCAAAAGAGAAAATTACTCGCCCTTCCCCACCACCACTGCTTTGCCATCTGTCAATATTATCTCTTGTTTTTTCCTAAACTAGGAGTGTCTTAGAACCAAGTCTTGGTAGTATGCACTCAAATGTGCAGAAAATGAATCCCTCTAGGTAAATAACGAGATTCTATGAGAAATTATTGAAGAAACCAATTTATCACACATTGAAATCCAGTACGATCATTTTTTAACCATCGACTTTTTATTATTTATAATTCACCCTGAGCAGTAGAAAAATGTTTTTGTCCCTGAGATATGTAGAGTGAAACCTTCAGAAATACATATTAAAAAAAAACAATACATACTTATTTGTATAGAAGAAACTGCATCAATTTATAAAATTCACACACTCTCAAACACAAAAGTAAAGTTACTCTTAAATTATAGTAAGCATTACAAATGTATTTTTTTATAAATTGTACCTTTGATAAAATGAAACGATCGCTTGAAGCATCTCTCGGGGTCTGGTAGTTGTAGCGCATCGTGTTGAAGAACAGCACTGACATTATGTCTGCTATCGAGGCGCATGATGTTGGATGTCTGCAAGATAAAACGTTTATTAGCACAACATGAAAAAAGACTACAAATAATTCCGGTACAATCTGGCACGCACAGTAGGTTACTTGATCACTCCATATAAACCGTCAAATAGCTTGTGATACCACATTTACATTTAATGTGACAGGTTAAATTCCCGAAGGAATCAGGTTTGAAATTCACAGCCAAGTGTTTGATTAAGTCAGTCTGATATAATTTTAAACATTGTCTCTTTTATGTGTTGAAAAATGCACTCCTACCAAGATACAAAATTAAAAATACAAGCATTATGACATTCAGATTTCAACGATACATAAGCTCACTAAAACAAGTGGAATATATATTTTTTGAGATCCAATATTTGCTTCTGTATTTTAGGGGGACCGCATGCTATAATAGTACCAAATTTATCTAAAATAAAGATATGTTGACAACGTTAAATGTTGAAATCATCAACAGAAGATACAGAGAAATTTTGAACTGTGTTATAGGCCAACTTATTTTTATTTTACACAAAATGGAGATTGAATTTCACGAATACTATTTCCATGCAATGATTGTAATGCATATTAATTATAGCACCAACCAATTATTATAATGTGATAACAACTTTAATATGTCATTGACTAGGTGGCTGATAAACTGTGGCTATGATTAATCAACATATCGATGACTTAGTAGTCTACAACAAGAAATTGGTAGTTTTGGGATATGGCTGACCAAAGTTTTGTCGCATCTTAACTGAGTGTTAAAAAATCTTTTTAGTCAATCATTTAGTCATTTGTCTCAATTCAATTCAAATTTATTACAATGTTGAAATTAGCATAAAACGATATTTCGAGTTGTATTAACAGTAATATGGAACTGAGAGTTTGTTTTGTTTCTTTATTTCCGTTATGCAAACGTCTACCCAGGGCCGGCTAGAGGATTTCTGCACCTGTGTGCTAAAAACTAAATGAGTGGATAGTACTAAAATCTTAGTGCGGGTGTTGCACACTTTGCACACGCCACAAGCCAGCCCTGCATTTACCTATCGAGAGAAAACTAGTAATTTTTCTTTGTGTTTTTTTGTGAGGCTATAAAAGAGAGGTTTTTGAATATAATGGGTAATATAAGTGAAAATATCAAATTTATGACTTATCGTTCTATGGAACTAGGCCAATATAATAGTTTCACAATTTATTTTGAAGGTCGTTTTTTGGATAATATAAGAACATCAGAAAATTCCATGTATAATAATAAAAATCTGAACAAAAAGTATATCGGTTATATAATATAAATATAGAAATAAAAACATTAAAAAAAAAATAACAGGCCATTTTTGAGGCCCCTAAGATTCGAAGACCCCAAGCTCGTGCCTCATTCACTTATAGGGTAATCCGCCACTGTATCCCAATACTTTGTAGGCAATTTCCTTAATTCAGCTTTTTGCTTAGCTTTGTACTGAGTGACTTTTAACCATTATTGTATAAAAAAAGTAAAATTCTGACTTGATTTAAACTTTGGAATTGGAACAAATTTGGAATACTTGTCAGGCAATTTACTGAGAGGAGTCTAACCAGAATCCTGTTGGGTGGTATTGTGAAGAATTTCATTTAGTGATTCAGAATTACTGATTACATGTCTAGCGAGGGATTTTTCTGCGTAAATTTGTTTTGCTCTCTTACAAGAAACCCTCTCCAAGTTGTTGCACATAAGGCTTGCATTTTCAATAAAAACTACATCAATTATTTTCTTTCTTTAATTTGTATATCTTAAATTACAGTTAAATTCAAAACGCAAGCAAATTTGATAAAAAAAAATCAAAGACAAAACATTATTTTATATAAAAGTCCTGTACAAAGCGAATATGGCTTATTGTATAATTTGATTAGTAAAGTAATTACTTATCAATTTGCGATAAAATGAAGAATAACTTCAACAGAGGTCGAGAGAATACGAAGAGGTCAAATAGTATTAATCCATGAACACAATCACTAATTTATTTTCAATTAACAAGAGCAAGGTATTCATTAATATGAAAATTAAAATGTATCAATTTAAATAGTAAGAAAAGATAGTTTTCAGATTCATACAACAATAAGAATCTTTTACATTCCTTCAAGATAAAATATTTAATATGTTTAACAATAGGTACTTTATTTACAGTTTACATGCAGTTTAATTTATATTCTCAGAAATTCAATCAGTGTCCAAGGAGACATTTTTAAGTTGAACATGATCTATGAATTAGTGATCAACACATTTTTTGGGAGGCAACTGAATAAACAACCACTTTTTTATTGGTTTAATGTTTAAGTGGTTTTCGATTTTGTCAGTCACTGCAGTAATATAGTATTATTATTCACTGATAAATAAAAATAAACCTTTCTAGATTACTATTAGACAGAAATATAATTAAATTAAAAATTATTAAGGATTATATAAAAAAACGCATTTGTAAGGATAAACTTTTCAAACCTTTGTAGTGTACCTAATATTATATATTAAATTTGAAAAAAATATGAACCTTCAATAATTTAATTTAAGAATAATTATACTGGTATGTACATAGTAATAAATCTTAATTAAAATGTGTAGAACGAAAGTAATAAAACCATTATAATTCGACATCAATCGTGACTAGTGAAATTTAGCTGCCGGCGGTATAATTTGAATTTAAAAATACGATACCTACCCTGCTTTTTAAAAATTACTTGATAGACAAACTTGGTAGTCATGCGTAATGTTTGGAGTATGGATATAAACATTAGAAAACTAGGGCACACAACAACTTTGAAAAGTGAAGGGCATCCTCACGGAGTCGATGGTGATTCGCCTAGTTTTAAGTCACCTTCAAAAGACCTTTGATGCCACTGCACTCTTGGGGTAAAATTGCAGAGCTGCTACCATCGAATAACAATTTAATTAAATAAATAAAAATTCACAATTAAAATTAGAGAATTTCTTACCCAGATTTCGATGCATCGGTAGATGTGATGCTGTGTATCCTAAGTTTATTTGCCAAATCAGTCAGCGCCTGCACATCGGGTTTCTTGTAAGTTCCAACCATGTTTTTGGAAATTTTAAATTACTTTAAAAAAATAATTTGGTAGAATATATAACCCTTCGATTAAATAAATAAAGAAACAACGGAAAATCAATGTATTATTTATGAAGTTGTCTATTACAACCGGCGCAGCGGACACGCGATTGAAGAGGTTGCGGTTGCACAGGTTGCACAAATCGTCGTACGCTGCCGTACGCTGATATTGAAGAGTTCAAGTAAAATGAAAAATGTTGCTAGTAATTCGTGCTGATTGGATCACGCTTACCTACTCGATATACTACGAATATTAATGTATACTTACGTGTGTACCAAAAAGCGACTTGAGATAGCTCGGTCACACGTACCTATTTTATGAATAAAAAATATATAAACTTAAGACGATCAACTTATTATTTTTGGCAGTTGGGGCGCCCCAATCCTATTAAAAATGTTAAACTTAACACTTATCAAAACGTTATAATTGTCGACGCCACCACAACTGCAATAAATTACAAAAAGTTATCAACTTGCTTAAAAAAGATAATATGAAATTGTTTATATTCTTGATCAACAAAGAAAAGGGTTCTGATAAAAAAAAAATGAGATGGTATCAATAATCGCGGTCTGGGCGTTTAATACAAATTTGTATGTCTGCATTTGTATACTGTGTGTCTCTTTTACGGTGTTCTAATTTTTACTACTAAAAATTTACCCTTATAATAAGTACTACATGAACATGTGGTCATATTCTGAAATGAAACGTTTATTAATAATTTTGAATTTCATAACTGCCTCTCAAAAAAACAACAATATGTGAATAAGTCCGATGAAATGATTTTCGACATGAAAATGCCTTTTGTAAACTAAACAATTTCAATATTCATATAATATATTTTAATATTCTTAAAATATATTTTAATATTTAAAATTTATTAACACAAGAAGAAAGTAATCATATTGATTTGCACCTGAAGATCGTTTTTTAGACCACGCACAGATGACAGAGGTTTGCGGGAAATTAATATCTTGATAGTCAATGGCGGATTATCACATAAGCGCATAAGGCGCGTGCTTGGGGCCTCCAAAATTAGAGGCTTAAAAATAATATATGTAATATTTAAAATTTAGTTTTAGTAAAGCCTCCAAATTTGATTGCGCCTGGGACCTCCCAAGTGCTTAGTTCGTCATTGCTGATAGTTATGTTGCGAAATAAAGTAAGCTTTTTCAGAAATTTTCATATTAAACTAATTTATTGTGCATTGTCGATGCTAAATTGCCATTTAAAAGAAACAGTGAGATCACATGAAGGAAAAAAACGATTTCGAGATAAATATGTCAAGAGAGAAACACTGACATATTAAAAAAACAATTAATGCCCATTAAAAATCAAAATCTCAGTGTTAAGTTAAATCGATTTGCCCCGCAGTTCTAAAGCATCAGTAGAATAAATAAGATAACTAGATATAAATAAAAGTGTACAAAAATATTATCCTTTATCATAAACCGCAAAAGAAGCCAAATCAAACCTATGAAACATACCTTAAAACTAGTATGTAATATCGATTTATCTCACTGTTGCTTTCATGTAGCGATTTATTATGAATACATTAGAGGGATAGAAATATTATTGTCTATGATACGTAGTAGGCGGTAAACATGACTTTAGTTCACTTTAGTTCCTTTAGTTTGAGTCAGAGATAACGTTTGAGTGGTTTGAGGTTATGTTGAAGTCGTGCTGTCATTACTTAAGTTATTTATCGAAGCAATTAAATTATCATAATTTTACTCCAATTGTCGTTCTTCACTCCAACCCTTCGTTTAATTTGAACCTTAGAAAGATGTCGGGTGATTCTTCCAAGAAGATTAAAGTAATTCTTGGAAATTTTCCCTATCTTTCATCATTATGTTTTCTTAATTTGAATACATAATATGAAGCTATATGATACATAACCATTATAATTATGATCTGTCCATATTGTCAATTGTAACAGAGGGGTATTTAACATGTTCGCTTATTTTAGAAGGCGCTTAAAATAGGCACACACGATGGACTGTTTCACTGTGATGAGGTGTTGGCATGCTTCATGTTAAAGCAACTTCCTCAGTATTTTGATGCAGAAATTATAAGAACTAGAGACCTGAATATTTTGAAAGAGTGTGATATTGTTGTTGATGTAGGGGACGTCTTCGATAAGTCGATTCATAGATATGATCATCACCAAAGAGGTTTTACAGAAACCATAGGCCGTTTGCTTCCATTCATGAAAAAATATGATATCAAGTAAGTCATTATGGTGCTTTCAGACATTCATTGGTAAAATTATAGTCTACAGACTGAAATAATGCATGTTGTGAATATCTAGTCAATAAAAGTTAGTCCTCGACTAACTTCATATGATCTACTAATGTTATGTGGAAATCCAATCGAAGAGCATGGATGAAGAAGTAAATTTTTAAACTGGTTTCATCAAGTAAAAAATTTCAACTTTTTTGCGATTTTTTTGTATGTTGGGTCAGCATGTAACTTCGATGATAACTTAAAGGCAGTGGAGTAGGAAGGGGTCCTGCCGCCCGGGGCGATCCTTGAATTTGCGGTTATCCTTTACTTTAGAGTAGAAAACTTACTGACAGATAATCCATCATGGCTGCCGCGTCATTGCTACCAATAGAAAAACATACGTCACATAAACAAAACATTCATTATTATTTTTATTATAATTTCATTCTTTATGTCAACATAAATATTGTTAGTTTTCAATTTACCGTGATGGAAGGTAGACCTCAATCCCGGAAAGTTATCGTAGACGTGAGTGAGTTGATTAGTGACAGTATAATACAGGATGAGATATGGATAGAAATTCGTTTCGCACTCTGCTTAGTGGTTTTGGAGTAATTCTGACACTTCTTAAACACAATTGCGCTTCTTAGGTATGTAAAATAAAGAATGAAAATATAATAACAATAATAATAAATATTTGGTTTATGTGACGTATGTTTTTCTATTGGTAGCATTAACGCGGCGGCCATGATGGATTATCTGTCAGTGAGTTTTCTACTCTAAAGTAAAGGATAACCGATGAAACTGTCAATAATGCATCTTATTTTTGTTTTAGACTTAGCTCAGCTGGGTTGGTTTATGCGCATTTCGGAGAAGATATCATTAGGCAAAAAGTAAATTTAGGAGACGGAGCCGTCAAAATCATCTTTGAAAAAATTTACGAAAATGTAATACAAGAAATCGACGCCATTGATAATGGAATTCCAATCTGCGAAGGTGAACCCCGATATCATATATCTTCAAATATTAGTGCTCGCGTCGGCAGACTGAATCCAGAATGGAACTCGTCTGAGAATATTGATGTGAAATCTCGATTTGAAGAAGCCATGTCCCTAGTGGGGAAAGAGTTTCTGGATAGAATTTCATACTATGCTACTGTGTGGTGGCCTGCGAGAGCAGTAGTCAAATCGAGCGTTGAAAAAAGGTTTGACGTGCACTCGAGTGGCCAAATTATCGAATTAGAAACGTTCGTTCCATGGAAACAACACTTTTTTGATATAGAAAAAGAATTATTGTCTGAAGAATCTATATTGTACGCAATTTTTGAAGATAGCAAAGGCGGTTGGAGAGTGCAATGTGTGTCAAATACACCAGAGAGCTTTGTATGCAGGTATAATTTTATGCAAATATATTAACGTGTGCAGAAGAAATATTTTGAGTCTTCAAATTTCATGTATGGGAAATCGTAACTAATGGCTTTAGGCAAGTCGCGAGCTGAGTACTACAAGGTTTTATGTGGACAGCTGCATGAAAAAAGATACAGGCATTTGAAATTTTGAATGCTTGTATTTTGAAAATTGTAAATGTTTCCAAGTTTCTTTTTGATTGTATATACAATGATAGTACTGGCATGATATACCAATTAATAAAATATTCTTAAAAATAGTTCTTCATAGATAATTAGAAATACCTAAACTTCCATTAGAACCTTGTCCATCTGAAATTCAAACAAACCACCAGTGCTACAAGGTTCTAAGTGAAATTTGTATGAAAACACAGGTGATTCAAAAAGCTGACTTCCGCTTTTTAAATTAAAATAAAACGAATTCTATGGAAGATATCTAATGTGATCATTATTATTGGAAAAAATATATTTAAAAAAAATGGAAGATAAATAGGAAAAGGAGGTTTGTTTTTTTTTGTAATTTGTGTTTGATATCATTAATGTACTAAGTTAATATTGTAAAATGTAATAATACCACACTGCAAGAATACAAAACATCATAATGGTAAAAAATAACACCACTGTGTTCAAGAATAAAAATAATTGAAGAAAAAAAAAAGGAATAAAATTATCAAAATATAAAAGATATTATTCAACCTATGTACATTCACAAAAGTTTTTTTACTAACGACCCGGGTTTCGTCTTTCAGCATCTTCAGAAATTCGAGTTGAAAACTCAGATATCTTGCGACGCGCACCTAAAACTACAGCTTATTGGAAATTTAAGCAGAATTTCGACTTCATATTAATACAGCATGTAGATAATGCTACGCTTAAGACTGCCTCATTATTACTTTAGTTTCGTCAAAAGTCGACACTTAGAACCTAGCAGTACTCAGCTCGCGAAGTGATAATTTATTTATAGTAAACAAACATTTTGATTGTTTTGTAAAATGTCATCACAGTATCTCAAAACTAGTCTTTTAAAAATAATATGTGATTTCTTTTTATTATAATACAATTCCAATTCTATTGACAGAAAAAGCCCTCATTCATGATGTTATTGTTGACTAACCACTTTACTGCCAGCTAGAGGTCTACATGGGCTGAAATTTTACAAAATTACTCGGTCCGACCCCGAAAGAATCAGGCCCAACCCAGCCCGGGCCCGAGTCTAATACCACACTTGTTACCCGAACCCGACTCGAAGCCCAGATTTATACTCTTCAGCCCGAAAAAACCTGTCTTACAAATTTACAACAATTTACAATTCTCTATAAAACTGATGATAATTATAATCATCATGGCTGGACTTATGTCACAAACAGTCTGAAATATTTTTCTGAAAACAGATATAAATTCCTTACCCGGGCCCGGCTCGAGCCCGAATTTCAATTTCGCCTACCTGCCCGAACCTGGCCCGTGCAAACCTCTACTGCCGGCGATAGTTTATAATCTTAAGATGTTCTAGTGTTCCCTGGCATATGTATGTATAACATGCTGTGCTGCAAGATCATTTATGGGTTTAGTCAAAACCCCCTATAGTGAAAGCCATGCTATTGAGTTGAAAACAGGTACTTTTTTCAGATGAGCGGGCCGGCGTCATAATTTTCAAAGTAATATCACATCATTATGAAACCATTGATTACTATTATTTTGAAGCAAATACATATATATATTGTAATTATATATCTTTTCAATTAAATCATTTTTTAAATGAGAAAAAATCACATTTTCTAAGGTTTTTTAATAAAAATCTCTGAGAACAAAAGCAAACAAAGATGCCAAATCATTTTATTTAAATTATTTTTTTTACAATATTTCAATACAGAATATGAGGTTGGATAGTTCATTCAAAAAACCAATGTCATTATTGGGATTTTAATCAATTAATATTAATCTCAAAATTTATTTGTGCATACTGGTTCGTCACTCAATCTTTCCATAAGATTTCTCAAGTCATATCAGTAATCAAAAATCAGTAAGTGAAACTAGGATAGCACAATTCACTTCATTATTTTTTTTATATTGTTATTGATTAAATCATCATTTACTTGGTATATTGCCATTATTATATGATAAAAGACGCAGCATGTATTTCATAATATCACAATAGGCGTCAAAATCTTATATAATATTATATGAATTCCGCTTGTTACCGTCGTTTATGTAATTTATAATTTATATTTTATATAATTGTGATACTTAATAGTGGGAAGTTAAATTTTATTGGTTTTTACCCCACGTCGCATATCTTGCCATTCACTATATTTCTTACAATCATTACTTAATTTGCATATATGGCCCTTCCGATGTATCATAAATTGTAAATTAATAACACCAACGAATCACAGAATATCCATACGAGAAATCTTTCAAACATACATGTTACATTTAACGAAAAATAAGCTCATAAATTGGAATTTAGAGTTGATCTACGTATAACCGCCATACAATTTGTTAGTAAAGGCAGGGATTCAACGGCCAGCTCAGAATTTGCTGATATTCTACAGCACTGCTTGGAACTTAAGACTGCTATGGTTTAGTCCATTTTTTGTTCTGGGTTGTCAACAGATTATTTTTTTTAATTTAATTTTATACTATTTTATTTTTAGTCAATAATATGTACATTGATCGAAACTTCGTCATTTAGATTGATTTATATTTTTATTATCAGGGCTTTGAACCGCTATTTTTTCGTTCCGGTTCAAGTAAAAAAATATATATCAGTTTGATTCCGGCAAAAATAACGGTTTTCGGTTCAGCTCGAATCCAAAAGGAATTTGTAAATCTCAAAACCCTATGGTGATTTACCGATTTGCCCAAAATATCTCCGTGACTCTTTTTTTTTTTTTAGCTCACTGAGGAATTTGAAAACCTCAAAACCCTATAGTAATTTACCGATTTGCCCAAAATACTAGCGTGAACTGAAAAAAAAGCCGATTTTTTTCAGTTCACGACAAAAATAACGGTTTTCGGTTCCGTTCCGGTTCAAAGCCCTGATATAATATATCATTGTGACAAATGCATCACAAACTACGATTCTCGTATAAAAAATCGTTAAATAGGCAACCCTAGCGAAATTGGTCGAATTTATTTAAAAACAATTAAGATTTATCAATCATTGGGTTCAAAAATATATGACACTGGCACAATAATTTTTACATATTAAAAAAATCTTTATTTTCAACGAAAAAACATCACAACTCACTGGTGAGGCACTGGCGTTGGTTAAAAAAATTGATAAATATATTAATGAAGAAATTTGTGTAGTAAGGAATAATATACTATAAAATACATTCAAACAGTCAAAGCAAATTTCCCCATTAAAAATAATTAAAACTCGGATGATAAGTTTCTCTACCCAGTCTCGGCGCGAGGTTATTTGGCGCTCTAGGCAACGGTTATTGACGCGCCCCCTTTTTAACAAATCGTTACTTTTTTCTCGAAATAATGCAATAAAAAAACAATTCAGGATCCTTTTTTATATATAAATATCCATGTCCGCTTAAATGTAGGGCATATAGCCTCTTAATGGAGGTATCTCAACAGAAGTTTTGCTACGTGAACTGTTAGTTACTCGGTCACTCAACCTCTCTTTCGAATGATATACCTAGAATACGATACATAATTAGAACAAACAAATAAAAACATCAAAATAAAATAAAATGTAGATTACTATTATTATAATAATTTATATATAAAATATTTAATATATATATAAATAATTTGTATACTCCATTTATGCGCCTCATTAAGTTAACAAATTTTGTCATGATTGAGGTAGAAGATGGGAGGCGGCGGGCTATTGTACGCGACTACTTTACCGTCTCTGATGGAATCACTATCAGCTTAGCAAAATCTTCTTCTTTCGCAAAAACTTTTGACACGGAACCTATCCAATGGCACACCCAATCGCGTTCCTTTCATAAATCAGATACATTTGCATTTTAACACGCATGCACCTATATTGTTAAACTGACATATCATTCTTGGGACAAGCTTTGGTTTTCTTTCTGGTTTCATTTCTAACCCAGTGAGGCATTTTACTTGTGATTTCATAAATATTTAAATTTTTTCAGGAAATTTTTGAGAAAAGACTGGTGGGGAAACAGGGATACGATGCTAAGTGAATTATCTGGCATCCCAGGGACAGTATTTTGCCATGCTACAGGCTTTATAGGTGGGAATCGTACACGGGAAGGAGCTTTACAAATGGCTATTAAAAGTTTGGAAGCTAAAGATATATGAGTGAGGAGAGTAAAAACAAAAGGACAAAATTAACAAAAAATATTTTAATTAAATCCATTTATTTGGTATTTGTGATTTATAAATCTTTTTTTGAAATAAAACATTTTCTTATGGAACAAAAACACAATTTTATTTTACTGCTGAAATATTTATACTTTTTTCCAACACATCAATTGCATGTATCATCATAATCATTCATTTGCATTATGATAATTGAACCATTAAGAAGTGAAGTGAGCCAAGTAGTAAAATGGTAAACTTTTCTATTGGATTTTTAAGTACAATCACGTCTTCATTTAATGTTTGTTGATTGGAAATTTATATTTTAGGGAGAAAACTATTATAGAGTGTATTTACTGAATTCACTTTACTTTTATGAAATTTTAAGACATTTAGGGTATTGTGGATGCATGTAACTTATTTTTTCTTAAAATACCACTTGGCTCACTTCACCTCTCAGAGGCTCAATTGTTTTGATAATCCAGTCGAGAAGACACTAGCGGAATGTGGGAGACTGAATTCATTATATTCTAATCAAGTCCTGCTGCATATTGAAATTAAGCTGAGATTTTTACATCAGCAGTTTCAGTTGCTTTCTTTGCCGTATCTTCATCAATTTCTTCAACTTCATCGTCACTGTTTTGTTCGAGATCCAACTCGCTCTGTCCAGTTTTGTTTTCATCTCTGACATCATACGAATGGAAATTCAGCGTCTGAAGCCAGTTCTCCATAGATTTCTCCTTCTGCTCTGTGGTTATAATGTTCGGATATATAAAATTTTTCTTGAATTCTTCAATGTCACTCTCGATATCATCCCATGTGAGGGATTCATGGAATCCGTCTTTACTATATCGGTTATTGTAACGATCGTAGTGCACCTGCAAAAAGTAAAAATTTAATTATCACAGTTTTAACATCAGTTGATTTATTCAGAAGAGCATTATTTTCAAGTAATAAGATGAACAAGGAACAGTACAATTGAGTGTAATGGGTAAGCCGGAGCGGTCAATAAAATAATTGAATTGTGAGTTTGTAGGTACACATAATGTAAAATGGGTTTTACTAAACTTAAATTGCCATATATATATAAAAGTAAATTGCCAACAAATAGAACTTTGCAATTGCTTATATCAGTGGTTTCCAACCTTTATGTTACTGCGTTTCCTTTTGAAAAAAAAAATATCCTCATGCCTCCCCATCCTTTATTTCATATAGTTAATATACACATTTTAAGGGGAAAATAAATATTTTAAATTTTTTGCGCCTCCCTTTGCAATAGCCCACGCCTCCCAGGTTGGAAATCTCTGGCTTATATCATGCAAGTAGGAATATTTTTACCTGATCCAATATGAGTCCCAGTCCTGGAGCCATAGGTAAGTCAATGCGATCCGATGTCCACGACCTTTCTAATGTCTCATCATCAGTCAGTCCCCGGATTATAGCTAAAGCGAGGCCGACCATTTTCCTTATTTGATGCAACATGAAACTTTGTCCCTGAACAAAAATAGCACTGTCCATTTGAAATATTCAAAACAGTGTGGTGTTTTATTGATGTAAATTAAAATATCAGACCATTAAAAAATAAAATATACATTTGCACTAATTCCCACTTTTATTTAATAAGATCTGGACCAGTTTCAGTTGATAATGCTCGCCATGAGCGAAACCGGTACAAATATATATTTTATTTTATGAATACAATGCCTTTCCACCAACTATAGACAGTGAACACCCTAAAAGTGATGGTATATATCAGTATTTTATTTACCTTGACTTTGAGCACTACAAACTCCATCTTGTCATTGATAAAGGGTTCTCCACATTCAAAAGACATCATGTATCTTTTTGAAGAAGGATCCATGAATTCTCTGAAAAATGTTACAAATGAGTGATATTGTTTTTTTTTTACTTGACAACCAGCTTCTTGTGATTTTCTATAAAACTACAATAAATGTAAGAAAGCAGATACAGGTCAATTACTCTTTGCAGTTTGTGTACAGCTTTCTTAGATCAAGTTTTATTAAATGTTATGAATTGGCCCATGAGTTTAAAAACATCATAGGATGGACCCCTTCAAATCATCAAAGGACCCCTTTAATATATTCACTGTCGATTTAATTAGTAGGATATAGATGTTACACTAAGAAACCCAGTGGCGGATTGTTCTATAAGCAAATGAGGCGCATGCATGCATCTCAAAAATAACTCATATTATAACCCATATACTTTTTGTTCAGATTTTTATATATTTCTACTATTTAACTTTTTTATTTTTTTAACTTTTAAAATTTTGATGTTATCCGAAAAACAGGGCCTCCAAATTTTATTGCGCCTGGGGTAGACCATGTCCTTAATCCGCCACTGAAGAAACCTATGAAGATTAAGAATAGTTCAATGACACAACGCTCAGTTGTTTTATGAACCAGCAATTAGAAAAGGCTACTATGAACTGACGACTCCTTGTGTTATAGTATAATAAGTATTTTACTAACTTTTTCGATGTAAAATTATGAAAGTTTCGCGTTCCTTCATATTTTTTCAGTAAGATTCTCACATTCTCAATTAGTTCCGTTGATACACGGTAAGATTCTACATCAGGAACTGGTATATCATGTTTTTCAAATGAAAATGTTGGTAGCATATAAATGTAAGTGCGTGCATCACATTGAGATTTGGAATTGAATCCTTTGGTAACCCTTTTGATGGAAAATATTCTTATCTCCGGTGGCAGTAGTTCATTGATTGTAGAAATTTTGATATCATCCGCTAGAAATATTTATAATTGTAACGTCTAAATAAATCATAATGCAATTACTTAATAAAATATCATAGATGGAACGCATAAAATAACAATTTTTCATTAATATCAAATACACTTGGATATCAAAAGGTAATGATAACTTACGCATTTTTAGTGACACAACTTGTCTGGCTGCCGATACCCCTTTATCTGTACGAGCAGCTCTTTGGAATTGTATCGTTTGGATCTGTTTAAATGCTTCATCAGTTATATACTTTGCCGTAAACAGGGCTTTCAATAAGTCTTCTTCGATAGTTAGAACATCAGGATTTCTAAAATAATACGAGTAAATTTGAAATCAACATCATTAATTTCTCTTTGAAGCGATTTTTGCGATTGCTGAAATATGTATGTCAAAAAGAAAAAAATAACAATGATTTCAACACACGAGATAGAGTTGGGAGCACTTTCACTAAGTGGAATTTATCTGAGGTGGGGTAGAGTAAGATCTATGTATTCTATGATTAACCACTCGCGTCAACGACTTGCCGGTGTGTCAAAACAGTTATTGACTCCATACGCCAACGACGTGCCGGTGCGTCGAGATGTTTTCTCATTGAAAATAATTGTTTTTTTCAATATCTAAAAAATATTGTGCTAATGGCATATATTAATGAACCCAATAAAGGCTTAACATTTAAAACTATTTTGGTTGATCCATATTATTTTTTAAAAAATTTAACAGATGTTGCAGGGGGTACCTACCAATCTTATAAGGAAATATTTTTCACAATGCCTTGTAAAAAAAACTAAGACTATAATTCTTATGCGAATTTTATAGATAGCTTCGGGGTTATCAAATGGATCAATACATTATAATTTTCAAAATCTTATAATAAAAATATACATTGTGAACAAACAATCGATAGTTTGTGTTGCATGGCGAGTTTTCATTCAACACATAATAAACAATCAATAAATGTTTATTATGCGTCGAAACAACAAACTTTGTTTGTCAAATCCAGAGCTGTGGAATCGGAGTCGCGGTATTTTGGCCGGAGTCGAAGTCGTGAAATATGAGCGGCTCGATTTTTTTTTTGAAAAATATATTTAATATGTATTTAAACAAAATAGTCAAAAGTGTTAACATTTTATGCTTGACTGACTAAAGATGATCTGATGGTAACAAAATAAATGGTCAGAATTTAAATCAATTTCTGGTCAGAATTTAAATCATCTTTTGGTCATAATAAAATTCAATTTTTGGTCAGAATAAAAATACTAACGGTCAGACTAAAATTATTACACGGTCAGAAAAAAAATATTATACGGTCAGAATAAAATTATTAAACGGTCAGAATAAAATCTATTTTCATCAACATTTTGATTGCGTCGGTTTTTCAACACTTAATGTGCGAAAAAATTACTGCACATTCGACTTTTTTTTTTTTTTTTTTAATTTCGAATTCCTGCTGTTTATGTGCCCAAATATGCAAGGCTTATTCGGCATTTTTTAAAAACATTATCTGGACCGATTTTGCGGCGAAATCGGTCTAGATAATATTTTAAAAAAAAGTCGAATATGCAGTAATTATTTGAAATTAAAAAAATATATTTTATTATAATATTTTTTCTTAATTTCGAATAAGTACTGCATATTTGAGCACATTGTATTTATTCCCGAAATTCACAGCAGGAATTCGAAATTTTAAAAAAATATATCTGAACCGATTCCGCGGCGAAATTTCCATCATCCTCTTAGACTTAACTTTTAAATTAAAAATTGCATGTATTAATGTCATCATTTAATTTCATCGTGTCATTTGCTAATGTTTCAAGTGAATTTTCTTCTTCTGTTTTAAATACAATAACATCAGGTTTATCAATTCAGTATAAAATATATAGTCCAGTATGAGATTGCTGCCCTCTTCTTTTTACAGTATTACAGTGATAATAATCCTTTTCCCCGTCCTAAAAAAGATCCGTTAAATATTGCCAAAAGATGGGAACTAGTATAATATTGTCTCTGATGGGAACTATCAATCGCTGTCAATTCATCCTTCGCAATACTAGTGATTTATTCAATGACCGTGGCGCTGGTAGCGTCGCTCGCCCATTGGACGATTTGGAGTAAGCAACTTCACTTTGCAGTTTTGCACCAATAGCATCGCAATACGATGACATCATAATCATTCTGACCACTTGTCAAAATAATTATGACCATTTAATATAAATTCTGACCACTTTAATATAAATTCTGACCACTTATTATAAATTACGACCACTTAATATAAATTCTGACCATAAATTATTTATTCTGCCCTCTGTAATTCTGACTGATACGTTATGACATTTAATGTAAATTCTGACCAATTTATTAAAAATTCTGACCGTTTAAATACGAGCCGTATACATATATATAAGTTAAAATGAAATTATTTAAAAAAATCCTCGGAGTCGGAGTCGTCTTTATTTCACGCGACTCCACAGCCCTAGTCAAATCATTTTGTATAAATTTTCAAATGGTTCTTAAGCCGCTGGCGTGGATGATTGGATCGAATATTTCGCGCTGGCAGGTAAGTGGTTAAATAAAGTATCAATTTTACGACTGTTGATGGAATTTTATGGCAGCTGAAATATAAATACGTTAAATAATATATAACCATAAGTAAATATAAGTGATGAAGATATGTACCTTTGCATTCCAAAATAATTAACTCCCGAATAAGCGAATAGCATTGCAACCTTTCGTCTTTTAATGCGCTCGAAGGGTTCTGTACAAACTCGTTTACTTGCATCTGATTCATCTTCTTGGTTTCTCGACCTCCCTTTGTTTTCCCACTGACGCTTTTTTACTCTACCATTGTAACGTGTTGTTTGTTTGGTTAATTTAACGTTTGTCTGATCTATCTCAGGCTCCATTTCAGTAACATGTATTGTTGAAAATAATGATCTACATCCACCTACAATAATTAAGTCAATTTATCAGTCAGATAAACCGTCGTTTTCCGAGTAACATCCGTACGTTATATGTATTTTGAAATTAGATAGTCCTTTTAACAGGCTTTGTAGGAATAGAGTATTTTATGTAAACATTTTACTTCACGTGCGATGAAACTTGAGGAAAAACGTATGTTTATTGTCAAATGTATCATACTTAACGCATACGGTGAGATATTGTTTTTAAAATCATTCAAAAGTTTCTTTGAGAAATTCCTAAGAAAATTAGTCATTTGACGAGTCAAATTATAGGTTAATCTCAACTACGGTTTTATAGACAATTGTCGGCTATTTAATTGTCATAGACATGTTCTTGATCATAGACGTCCATCATATATCTATATTGACATTTATACTCGGTAGGTACATTGAGTCAAACATTATCTACAAAAAGTGTTTTCTTTTTTTGTTAATAATGGTATCTTTCATTATTGGCTACATGACAGTCAAAAAAAGTTATGTAAATTGTTTCTCGGTTCTTCTCAAACTTACATTGAAATTAACTACATAAGGCTGTCCTTTTTAATTGTTTTTTTAAGATTTTATCTAAAAAATACCATCACCATAATCGATATAAAAGCATACACACGCAATAATTTTTAAAATTGAATAATAACGTTCTAAATTAACATCTACTTTGTAAAGTAATACAAAGTGTTTTTTGGCTTTTCTGAAAAGTTAAGCTTGTTGTAGGTTTTTGTTCAACTTTAAGCCTTCGATTGATAATGTCCTTTTCACTATCATTGTTGAAGGAGAAATTTCTATCCCAATGTTTATCGCAAACTTATTTAAATCTTCAAGTTAGAGAGCAAGTTTTGCGCATTGGTGACTTGATGATTTTTATATATCGGGGAATTAAGAACACATTATGTACAGAGACAATACTAATTATGTAGCTGGCAATAGTCTATGGCTGCCAAAGCGTTTTGAGGCTGACGTTTAAAGATCCGACCTCGATTCAAACAATTTTGTTATGAATACATAAATATATGTTCGTTTCACATTCTCTTAAACTATAAATATAATTTCCCAGCATGGCTGATTCCACAGTGTTTTCGAAGTCGTCCGATGTGATGAAAATGAAAGTCGTCGATTTGAAAAAAGAGCTGAAAATGCGCGGACTAAGTACTGCCGGTGACAAGAGCGAGCTGGTGACCAGATTACAAAGCGCGCTGAATAGCCTCACAGAGGACACCCTCGATTCCGATGAACTAGATTTGGACGGCGTTTTAGGGGACGACGATGACGAAGATAAAAATGTTAACGACCTGATAAACGACGACATCATCGCAAACGAATCGGTAGTATCGGGATCGGGCGCCATAGAAAACGTCATTGATTCACCCGACACGGTAACCGGGAATATAGTGAGCGCGCCGCAATCTACTAGAATAATGAAGAGACGGTCACCGTCGAAAATTTCCAGTGCAGATTCGCTAATCGACGACAAAGACCTCTCTTCTTCGGTTCAATCGACTTTGAAACGCTCTATAAGTGTGAAAAGTGATGACTCTGTACCTGCCAAGAAGATCGTACTAAATAGAGCAATTATAGTTGCCCCTGTATCGAGTAATGAAGAATCTTCCATGGCAGATAGTAATTCAAAAGTTGAATCTGTCGGCAATTTAGAACCAAAAGTTACCAAAATGACGCTGGATCCCAAAACCAGGCTAGAGATGCGCGCTAAACGATTCGGCTTACCGCCTACTGAAAGTACTCTCAAAGAAATAAGAAAAGCGCGCTTCACTTCAGACAGTTCAAGCGTCACAAACACAAATTCACCTCAAAGAATAACATACACATCAACAACCTCTTTAGATACTCTTAAAAAGCGTGCTGAAAGGTTCGGCACCTCAGTATCTAAAGTAATGGTAGATGCTGAAAATCAAGAGAAACTAGAAAAACGTAAAGCCAAATTTGGTGTGGTTAAAACCTAAATTTCATCATAGCAACATACATATAAGAACTAACAATAACTTTCAGTGTTGCTTACCTACTTACCAGCTGAAAGCCTGACGTGTCTTGGATTCAAATTAATTTTTACTTTGTAAAGTTTTTACCTATATTATTTATTTTTAACCAAGTACAATCAGTTTAATGTAAGTCCTGTACTAGATGAACAATAAATTTTGTCGCTTTTGAAATCATCAATCTCTCTTATTGTCTGCTATGCATTCTTGTTGTACAAGTTTCTATTTTTTATATATTGTGTAACCATTTTTTTAGCCTTTCAGTTCTGAGTTGAAGCATAGTGTAGATCAGCCATACTCAACCTTTTTTCCTCCGGGCCGCATTCCGATTTTTGATTCTCTATGTGGGCTGCAAAATATTAACAGTAAACTGTATTATGATGTAAAAATAAAACTATTTTATTTTATGTAAATATATACATATGTATACATTTATGTATTTTTCATAGTAAAAAATAACAATGAACAAATAAAAAAAAAAGTTAAAAGTACACAAAAATACCAATGTATTCAAAATATTAAAACGTTTACTTAAAAATGAATGTGAATTTTGATATTGAGTCAAACTTTTAAGAATATTTGAGGACTATAATTATTTTTGGGCCGCACATAAGAGCTGACTGGGCCGCAGGTTGAGTATGCCTGGTGTGGATTGTGAACAATATGTTATTCTACATGAAGCGGTTGGCCAATATCACCAGCGGACTAGCCATCTCGTATCAGAATCAATGCACGAGGGCCTAGTGAATAGGGAGGCCCAAATTTATTCATACTCACTATAACAAATTGTGTAGAGGTGCCTTGCAAAAGGACCCTAAATTGCTAGCTATGCCACTGAATATCAAGACACTTTTAACCCTACTGGTCCTATGTCAATTTTATTCTGGTGGGTCCTATGTCGAATGTCATTCAACATTTATTTTCATAATTAGTATTGAGTTAAAATTAATTTAAATGTATTGAATATTTTTTTTTTTCACTCGTATCTATTACAACGGTATTCTGAGCCGAGGATTAAATGGTTTTTATGAACATTTAAATCTGTAACTGTCTTCCTGCAACGGATACAAAAGGGTCATTTTAGGGGCTGGTTTGGCCTGCGCAGCACAGGCGTTCTGCATTTTTCTCCGACAGTTACGCTTGCCCCGTGCACTTGAAAACTATAACCGAATTTTATTATTCAAATAATTCTAACAATGCAAAAATGTCTAAAATCGCAGAAAAAAAAAAAATTGATACATATGTTGTATGACAAGGCCTGGACTATGAATGTTTTCACCGTTACCATACTTCAGAAGTTTTTAAATTATAAATAATATGGTCATTATTGTATATAGAAATAAAAAAAAATAATGGAAATATTAGTTTCCCTTGTAATACTGGTAATCCAATATGGACCCGGTGGAATGTTTTTTTTTATTTTGTGGACTGGAAAGGGTTAAGATCTTGACGTAAAAGGAAGAGTACTGGGTTTGAGCCATTTCTCTAGAAAAGGATAATGATGAATTTTTGAATGAACATTGAATCTACAATCTTTGCCCTGAGAATGATTTAAAGCAGATACATAAAAAAAATATTCAGTCTTGTCAAGTTCGTTCGTTGCTGTGGTCTTGTTCCCTGACAATTTTGAAATAAAATGGTGTTATAATGATGATTAAAAATATTTGAAACGTGTAATGCTATTAACCATTTAAGTACCGCGCAAATAAATCATTAATATGTCCCAAATACCGCACGTTTTTGAGGGAAATAATTTTGCCTAATATAAACTCGAATTCAATATTTAAAAAATCTATATTGTTTCCTGTTTTGCCGCCTGTGTGGTCAACGTTGTTGGCTACCGCTACGGAGGTCGCGGGTTCGAATCCCAGTGCAGGCAGTTTTATAAAATGATTTATGCATTTCTGTCCAAAGACATGGATGTATGTGATGTCTTGAATTCCCCCCTCCCACCCATCCTTTCATATGAACGTATTGAGAGCGATTAGCTAACCACTAGTCCTGTTCTAGCCCTTTCCTTCTAGTCATACTCTCTTTGGAAAAAGAGAGATTGAGCAACTGAGTAACAAGCAGTTCTCGTAGAAACACTTCTGTTGAGATAAACTCTATTGGGAATCCATATGCTCCACATTGGGAGCGGACATGGTAAAAAAAAATAATATTGTTTCAGTATAGATGGTACTACATATATTTATAAAAATATTACTTATATTCTATTAGAATACCAAGTATTTTGTTTTTTAAATTTTTTGGATACCCGTGTCCACATGGGATCCAAGGGGTTAATATTTTTCTTGAATCATGTACTTGTGTGAGCTGTATTTTAATCAACCATTTTTCCAATTTCCTGTTCAATCTCGACATTAGAGGTGATTTTAGCTTAACAGATCGGCTAAGAAAATGGAATCATTAACTAGGTGGCTTAAGGTGACAAGAGCGAAACTACAAAAAAATATTTATTTACTGTATTTTATCATCTACTATTTATTTAATTTAGTGCTATATAAAGGTTCTATATTTTTTTCAAAACATAAAAGTAAACTTTTGATCTCTTAATTTTATTTTTTTGCCATTAAATACAAAATTATTCCAAGACTTAAACCGTTTGTTTTTCCCGAAAAAAATGTTTCGTTACGCCCTCATCATCTGCTGTCATGCATGTTTCACATTTTTTTAAAATCAAGAATGTACCAAGAATTTTGAAAATTGCAACAGGTAATAAAATGAATAACGAGTATTATGTTCTTTTTTTATTCTTTAATATCTTATGTAATATTTTTTAAGGATTTTGAAAGTTAATTTGTAGATTCATTTTCAACATAAAATTGACATGTGTATATCACAGCAAGCAGAATAACAATGTTTCTCAACTGGTATGCAATGAGATTATGGAACATGTCCTGAATGTGTTGAAGAGAAATTTTCGAATAATTTTTCACTCACCAGTAAAATCTTCATCTGCAGCAACCTTGTGTCTGATAGAATGGTGAGCCATGTATAGATTCTTACCAATTTATTCTACCAAACATGATTTATATTTGTTTTATTATAGAAGTCAAATTGGAAAAAAAGCATTTAAAAGAATCTGCATTCAATCAACAATTATATTTTATAATACTATCGTTTTAAACACTTTGTAACTTGGTTTTTTGTGACCTAAATTACATCAAAAAACACATTTCCAACTAAATATAATATTTCTTGACTGGATAAACTAAGTCCTTTTTAATTTTAAGGTATACTAACTTCTAAGAAAGCTCTGTGATATACAGTAAACCCCCCAATAATGAGCTCCCCGCTGATGAACCCCCCAATAACATTTGCGGCAGGTTTTCCAATAGAGTTAAATCCCCCGAATAATGAAAAAAATAAAACTTCTAATTAGGCTTTCATAAAAATAGTTCATACAAATCTGTATTTAAAATACATATCTAAATTCACATGTCTTGATAATGTGCACTACTTAAATAATTTTGAATATGTATATGCTCAAGTAATATACATATTTATAATCAATTAATTAATTAAAAAATAATATGTAATTCCGCATTTCAATTGAAAATCTTAACCCCCCAATAATGATCCCCCTATCTCTTCATTATTGGGGGGTTTACTGTATATACTTTTTCCTATTACTGTTTTTAAGTCGAGATCCTCAATTTTCCAGATATGATGCAGAACACTACATGAAACCTTTCAGACCTCACAACCACTAAACTTATTGAAAAATTACATAAAATAATAATTATAAAACTTACATTTTTTTTTATGATCAAATGTTATTTACATTTTTCAAATGACTTGTGCTGATAATTTTATATATATATATAAAGGAACGCCATGGTGCTCTTCAACGACAGTTAATAGTACAAAATTGAGATAAGTGATCTATGTTTCTGCGTGTTTGAAATAAGCTTATAGATTCTTGGCGCCAATTATCTTCCTGCAATACTATCAGTGGGCTACAAACTATCGGTTGGCGACCACTGGTCTATACAACATAACCGAACGCTTATAACCAATTATCAGCAATGACTTTGAGAAGCTGTCTTAAAATTGACTGGAAAACAGGTATAAACCAGTCTCTGACAAAACATGTGATAAAAGTGTAAAAGCTAAAAGCCAAATTGTTGAGATTACTTTTATATGATCATAAATGTATTCTCTTTTTAATAATTATTTCTACACATCTTACCTCTACTAAGTTAAATTTATTTTGTGAAATCTAAATTTTTTAAACTACTAGTAATAGTCTAATGATTTCATAGCTTTGCCAGATTGTGAAAGGAAAAGGGTATAACCCTCTTTCTATTCAAACTTTCACTATCACTGATTAACCTTTGAGTTCCCAGAAACGTACATTCGCATTGCAAACTTCTTCTTATTTCAAACATTTGCTAAATACCAATATTTAGCTGATATTTATTGTAATCTTCAATGATACCTCAATAAATGCAATTATTACAAATTTGCATCGCATTGAAAAATTGAGGTCACCTGTACCCCGTCGCTCCTCGATCCTATTTTTGATGTTTCAGTACTCGAGGCATATTATATTAAATTAAATAACCTTTTGCATGTCCACAGTTAGCATGCGTGTGATTCTTTCCTTCCAAGAAAATTGGACAAAGCTGAATGTATGCGAGTTCAGTTTCATTCAGATAATACTTTTGAAAGCCATTTTGCAGGCAATCTTATTCACCCTTTCCATGCGGTATAAATTTGTTTTGTAAAGATTTTGCTTACACCAATTTTATATTATGCTTGGCTTCTGTAATAGATGACACATGTTAGAAAGCATGTGGATAATAAATCAAGCCCTGCTGTATTATTTTGCGTGTTGCGATATCCAATGTAAACTTCATCTTGAAATAATTGCCAATGTAACTGTTATTCATTCATCAGTTGGTTATGGTGAGATAAAAAAATATTTCAGTCAATTTAGCTCTACATAAGTATAATATATTTTTACTTTAACGAAAACTTATAATACATTTAAAGTTTATTTACAAATGTATA
The DNA here is from genome assembly GCA_031772345.1 of Himalopsyche anomala. Classification (NCBI taxonomy): domain Eukaryota; kingdom Metazoa; phylum Arthropoda; class Insecta; order Trichoptera; family Rhyacophilidae; genus Himalopsyche; species Himalopsyche anomala. Next base: position 19,571,324 of record CM062825.1, on the reverse strand, counting down.
AGATTATTTTGCAATGGCTGCCAGACCAATATTACATGTTTTCACAAATTCGAAAATATGTTTAGTGTTTAAAAGTATCACTATGTCTATAGCGATCAATTTCGATTGTGCCGTGATTGATTATCGATTGGGGAAAATTAAATTTGCTCACTACATCAAATAATTCCGATCAATAGCATGAATAAGAGTACATAAGTAAAATTCATTATTAACTGTTAACAGACATTGCCTTTATTGATGCATTGCAGTAATTTGTTACAAATTTTTTGCTCAGTAGAATGCAGATGACGTTAAATTTTAGCACCCAACACTGTGAATCGATTGTAATAAAGCCATTGAATCTTTATAAAATATTACATAATACTATCGACTGATGAAACCTGTCATCTTTGAAAGAATTCAAATTACACAAATATTTTTACAACTCTGAATGTTTATCTCAAATTGCTCTTTCGGAGTAAATTTTTTTATACAGCAATGTAACAGTATGTAACTGATGAAAATAATGTAAAAGGGATAATTTCAAAACTGCTCTTGGACACCTTTGGGGCTGACGAGACGGTCGGGTGACAGCGAGAAGAAAGAAACTACAGATGCAATTCAATAAAACAATGCGAGTTGTAAATATATTTCCATTTAATAATGACACACCTTAAATATTTTTCGGCAAAATTGATAAAATACACCATTAATTACATTATATAATAATAATTAGAAGGTATAATTCCGCCGGGCTACCTTTGTAACTATAATAATTAATTAGCCAGTGAGCGTCAATAAATAAGAGATTGACTCGGCCACGAGCGGTAGCCGCAAATATCGACCGCTGCCCAAATTTATTCACTAATATACAAACGTTTCATTTGGCAGAGTATATTTCTCATCATGGATAATAAAAAAAAAAACTGAGAATAACAGCAACGCAGGTAAACTTTTACACTACTCAAAATATAGTTTTTAGTCTGACTAGACGGTAATAATAAGCTTGCAAATCAATAATGCTTTATGCTACTAACAAAAAGAAAACGATTCGTCATTATTTCAATAATTTTTTTTTTAAATCAGCGCCGCCGACTAGCCACGGACGACGGATGACCGACGAGTCTGATCTGTAATAGTGGTAAATTTGTGTACACTTACCGATACGAAGGGTGATTTGAAAATTATTTAATTTTTGGTTAATCAAACATGATAAATTTAACAATAACTCATTTCGTTGAAATTCGACGAAATTATAAATATTGTTGAATCACGTTGAATTAACCAAAAATGAAAGTAATCTAAAGGAAAACACTAAATTACAAGAAACAATCGATTATTAAATAAGGTTAATTTGAAATTGTGTTAATATTTCATAACTCTTTAACTAAATCCGTCACAAGACACACGACAACAATTATAAATCGAGTGAAAATAATTCCCATCTCCGCCCGACCGTAGAAAAAAAACACTAGCATGTAGGTACATCGACGGGTCTACAGTCGGACGATTGCAAAATACCACTATCGTAGAATCGCTTTTCAGTGAACCGCCCGAGCGGACGGATGACCCGCGCGCGTCTCAAACGGCGCCAATGTCTAATACAACTTTCGATAAAACAATTAGGGCTAATTATTAAATACGCAAACCAAAAATCAAACCGCGAGAATCTATCTTTAAAATTTGAAACTCGCATCACAAAGAAAGACGCTGCAACTCAAAATAAATATATTTCACAATATGAACTAAGTCTCTCCGAAGACGCAATCCTCCCATCCAAACGGACATACCGCAGGCACTATTTCACAAATTAGGATTTCTGATCACTTAATATTTGAGTTTGATTTCGAAAGCAAAACATCTTTGGAGCGTGTCACATGTATAATCGCCAACCGGGACGGGACGGAGGCGACTGGCGACTCTTGTCACATAGGTTTACAATAATAATTTACCGTGTTTGCGAAAAATTGAGTTTTAATAAAATTTATCAGTACGGATGAGTCGTCACACGCATCACGGGGAAATGATATATCACAAAATCCTTCAGTTTTCCACTGGCTGTTCAGAAAAGGTTACTGGATTGTTGAATTCCAAACGAGGGCACGGCATGTGTAGGATTCCATTTCAACCTTCTTCCCTAACGAGAGAGAGCACGCTACGAACGTGCAGATTCTTCGGAGGCTGATACAAATTCATGTAAAATAATTTAGTGAAAAGCGTAAGTCGGCCGACGGACACGGGGAAAGGAGAGGAGAGGGCGGGAGAGGGAAGAGGCGGAGCGAGTTCTACCTTCCCTCGGTGGGATGCGCAGCGCGAGGCGGGGGAGCAGGTTTCAGTTCCTGCTTGCGAGTTTTGCAAGAGGCAGGCCTGAGGGGGGGTGGAGCAGGGAGAGGCGCCGCAGCAGTTGCGGCCGGTGAAGGGGAGGGAGTGGGTTGCCGCGGGGGAGGAGTGGGAGGTGGAAGTCTTCCGAGCGAGCCGAGGACTGCAGCTCTCAAAAAAGATCCTCGGCGAGCTCTCTCAGCTTCCAATTCTACTCGCTCTTCTTCTGAAGGTGTTCCGCTTAGGAATCTGAAATGATAAAAGTTCACCTTTTTTTCCAGAATTTACCATAAGAACTGAACATAAGTAAGAGATAAACACTTTCAACACAATAGTCGTGAAAAAAGTATAACGAAAGTATCCAGCTGAAAGTTTCATAAAGTGATATGCTGTTTTCTGTTAGTTGTCTTTTTTAGTTAATGCATAAGTTGTTCAAGCGGCCCGTAGGGTGATGATGCTAGATGCTCAGACCGTATACCGGTCATTTGAGTATATACTTCGCTTCTCCCGGTTTACTGTTTTCTAGGGTTCAAAAAGTTAAGACAGCTTTTACTGAAGTTTTATTATATGTTATGTGACAGTTTTTTTTTGTCAAATTAAACTTTCTCGAGATAATTATTTAAAATCTATAATTAATATTCAACATATTTCTTCATTTTTATTTTAAATATAACCCCGAATTCAGTTACTTGGGTGGTAACCCAAAATAGTGTCGTTAAACTTGAAACATACAATTAGAATTAAATAATAAAATGATATACCTGGTCAGTAAAAACTGTGAAGGGGCAGCCGCAGAAACGTCGGTGGCATGCGCAGCGTGTGCTTGCGAATGAAGGTGCTGCGCGTGAGGATGCGCAGGAGGAGGATGTGCTGCAGGTGGCGCTGTCGTGGAGCTGGATTGTCCGCCTGCACCCCCAGTTCCACCCCCACTGGCGCCTCCTGTTCCGCCCCCGCCGCTTCGGCGAGGCACTCGATCCTGCTGCTGCTGACGAGCCGCCTGGAACAAAATCTGCACTGCGTCAAACGTCTCCTTTTTACTGTTTGAAAATCTCAACTTCGTTTTCATGAGTTTTTCGCTGAAAGTTTAATTTTTAAATGGCTGGCATAACCTAAAACCTCTGCAAAACGCTCACTTTGGTAGCCGTGAAGTTTATATTGTTTCCAAAACATTCAATATTTTCTGGATTCGCTTTTGATTTTCTTAAACTATTTTTTAGTTCTATACGTTGATAATATAGTTTAAAAACATTTGCATAAATAAATAACAAAAAAGAGATGGCACTCACGGAGACCTGCTGCCTCTCGAGCTGAAGCTGCATCTGCAACTGTTGAAGCTGCGAAGGAGCGGCGGGTTGAGCCGATGATCCGGTGACTCTCCTCGCTCCGGAAAGCTGACTCAGCAGTTCCGCTATCGGATCCACTACTGCATCACGGGATGACGGAGACAAGGCACTCAGTCCCCCTGAAGTGCTGAAATGCAAAAATTTTAAATCATCATCTTTTACATCTGATGTCATATGTTCAAAGAAAAATATATAACCAGGATGACAAACTCACCTGAAGTGCATGTTTGATCGGCGAGCTCGTGCCCCCCGGCCTGAATGAGGTATGCGTCTCACTCCTCCGTGTCGAATAGCAGTCGGTTCATCGTGTGTATCAGTTAAGGTTTCATATCACTGTCTGGTTTGTGTAAAGGTGAGCATTTTATAGAATCCATTTTTAAAAATCGGTTTATAGCTTTTAGTGCACGAAAAACAACGAATATTGTGGGACATTAAGCATTCGCATCATCACTGTCGTTTGGCATCGTTATCACTTCAGTAGCAATAAACGTACTTGAAGAACCCGCCGGTTTAAAATATTTATATGTAAAAACATATGTTAAATAATATAAGCATAGAATATCAACTATGTGTAAGTGTTTTAAGAATCAAGGGTGATCAAACAATCTGAATTTAAGAAGTCAGTCTAACCAATTTCTAGAGTAAAAAAAGAATTGTGAATAGTAAATTATATAATAAATTCCAATCAATTCCATTATTGAAGAAAATGTTAATTTGCAAAGATAAATAATTTCTCTGAAAAATTAAGTCAAAGATGCTACCACTCTCGATGTATATCAGGGGCGTATATTCAGGAGGGTGTGCAAGTCGTGCGCCGCTCGCCCGTCAAGAAGACGATCATGAAGCGATATATTTAAAATGCATTTGCAAGCGGCAGTGAATCGTATATGAAATCGCTCAAGGCATTCAATACGATTGCCGCTCGACTAGTGATCCCATTGGATCCCATTCAGTAGCATACAGTTGACCCGTCTGCACAGGCGTCACGTCAAAGTCATGTTTTTGTTTGAAATTTCAAGGACCCAGGACGATCTCTTTCATTCTAGCTCACACGTGTTGTATTGGTTGCAAACTAATAGCGTTGTTAGGCGCGCACTAACTCCCAATATGAAGCTATCGAAGTACACAAGGCCAGACTGTGTAGTCTAAATTTAATTTATGTAGAACAAAAGGATGCTCGTTGAATTAAAACAGAAAGGCACGTTTTACGATAGTGTAATAGAAAAATTCATGTCGCAAAAGCGAAGAATTAAACACAAGAAGAATTGTACAAATAAATAAAAATAAAATTCATGTTAAAAAAATCGTCTTTTTTGAAAAAATATGTCATTTACACTTTACAGCACACCCTACATCAACACCCACCGTATGCCACTGATGTATACGAACATTTATTTGAAAACATAGTATGTTCCAAAAGGAGCTTACACTCGAGGTTCATTTTTAGGAATATGCTGTCATCATACTATCAGAAGTTAGTTTGGTAGTAAACTAGCAAGATGGATTCATGTCGATCTGACAAAAAATAAATAAAAGATTAATAAATAGGGACTGTCGGTAAATCTGCATTGATGATTTTACCGATAGAAAAAAATCAGTTATTTACCAAACTAATAAAATAAATGCATGTGTCGAGTTACAGACAAAGAATTAATATCCAGAAAGAGTGCACTAACCTCTTTTTGGTATATTTTATTACTTACCAACTTTTGCCAATAGTCCAACAAGGCATTTAGTTTATTTTCAAGCGATCGATACACAAAAAACTTTATACTCTCGCAGATATATATTCAAAAAGGTGGAAAAAGAACAATCTTTTGATATTCATTTAACTGTATGTTTATTGATTTCAGTCTGCTGTTGACTGGAAACTGTACGACCGGACCTCGCATTTAAGGCCATCATCTGATGAAAATGTACGACATACGCACAACTGCCACTATCAAATATGTTTGATATAATTTGCCAGGCGCTTTAAATGACTGTTCTCTTTTGACATTATAGCATCAGGTCATTGTAATGACCTACGACCTTAAGGGTTAAAAGGGTAAATGATATAACATTATTTTGACAAGAACGATTTGAAACTTTTAGTGTGCTAACTAGCAATGCTTACATTTAAATTATGGATAATTATAATAATTAAAAGGATATGAGAAATGAGATAAGATCTCTAGGTACTGTGCGGTGTTCCAAGGTGAGATGGCCAGCAAAGTCATCCGTGAGCAAGTTGGGTTCTCCGCCTGGAACGGCAGCGCATACAGGGCACACCACCTCAAACAAAAATATTCAATGTTTCATTATTATTCTGTGTCATACACATCATTTTTGAAGAGACCGCAAGTTGATTAAAATATCTGAAAAGACATGATAAGATTACTCCATATTTTTTTTTGCCTTACCTACCCAGGCAGGGTTGCCAGATCTTCAAAATCACAGATCGGGAAATTTACTTTTTCGAAAACTTTTATACATGTGCAGGTCGGGATTATAGAGAGACATGCAATGCGGGACTCGGGATTTGTCGATTGAGCTCGGGACAGTCCCGCTCAAATAGGGACGCCTGGCAACCTTGTACCTAATATACATATATATAATATACTATAATAATTATATAAAAAAAAAATATATATTAACTGATCAGATAAGCATAACCCCAATTAATTGCAGCTCGAGGTTACTGAATCAACCACTAGTGTCACATATAATGCCTACGAATGAGAACTAATACCACCACAAAAACAAAACAAAAACCAAAGACCACGCACCCGCCTACGCCCAGGTAAATCCAGGACGCTATGCGGGAAAAGCAACATCAAAATACACCAGATGAAAGGGAAATTGGAGCTCGGCTCCACCAGCCCCATAATTTGATGTATAGATATCAATCAAAAAAAACCTTGTACCTAGGGTTATTTTTGATTACTTTTTAAACTTAATTTATAATAAGAAAGAAAGAAGAAATCACGGAAAATTCAGTTATTTATGGATTTGGTGATATCAGCCCGCCTATGCATTATTGGCGGGACACGGATCATGATGTATCATTTTGTGCTTCTAAGTAAACACTGAAGCAAGATCATCTGTTAAAGAAGGTTTATTCTTAGCAAATTTTGAAAACAATATTATTTTCCCTTTCTCTGATTGATCTTAAATGAGCATATACTAAAATCCTTAGTGAAATTTTGCAAAAAAATATGCTTCGATTTATAGTACTTTTATACTAAATATTTTCAAATAAAAACAAAGTATTATACATAGTAGATTTATTATAAATATTTAATTTTGTAAGACATTACACAATGTCTTTTGTGATGTTACAGCCAGTGGTGTAGTGGGGCCAGGTCGGGCCTAAAAATGAGCCAGGTTTTGACTTTTGACATGTAACTTATTTTTCAAATACATACATATATTCAAAATAATGTTCATAAAATTTAAAACATTGTATCAAAATTGATCTACCCGACGGATTTTACAGAAATAAAAGTACACATGTAACGTGAAGAAGTTAATATTTTTATCAAATTAAATTGAGTTATTTGCACGTTTTTTATTGATTTAATTGTTAAAACTTGTGGTTTTTTAACTTCGGATGGATATAAAAAAAAAAAAATAGGGAAAAAATCAATGACCGACCTAGTACCTATTTATTTACCACTACACCACTGCTTACAGCTATCCATACCTCACTGAGTTTTAAACGGTCCTATTGTTTATTTTTTAATAGGCTTCCCCCTTCAAAACATAATGTTTATTAAGAGTAGGTACCAATTAATGTGTAGTTTTGGTTTCATTTATTGCATTGGGTTGATTTTAAATTTAATTTGTAGCGATAAACCATCATCCGTTAGCATGTATTTCATTTCACAGTTCAATTTTAAAATACAATTAAACAACTTGTAATTATGAATTTATATTATACACCTTTATCTGTGTGACACTTAAAAACTGTGTCACCTTTTTTTATAAATGCGCTAATAAGCCGATTCTTTCAAGGTCATCTGTATAATAATTAACTATAAATTGACATATACATTTAGTTTCAATAAAAATCATGGTGATTTTGGTAAAGTTCATAGCATATATGTATTCTTCAGTTGTGTCAAAATAAAAAATATATTAAATTATGACTTCAAATGTATGCTTTCTAAATATTATATCTATAAGCTAACTGAGTACAGCAATTTCAGAACTCCCATGCACTCATCTGGGGTTTGCACGCACTCCAATAAAACTATTCAAAAATATTTTTTATTTATTATTAAGATTAAAATAATGACATGATTTATTGGTTAGAGTTACTCAACCTTTCAATTTTAGGGCAGATAGCTTCTCGTCTTAGAGAGAACATTGATTGAGACCTTACATTAAAATCAACAAAAAATGTCACACTCTCATAAATTGGGTTTATCAACAAAAATTACCTAATTTATTTAACTACACCATTCTCTGATTAATATTTTGCGAAAAAGTACCTTACATTAAATTACTATTTATAAAATTAAAATAAGTAAAACTACATATTGTTATAATTGGCATTCACTTGTTGGGGCTGTGTTGTTTCATTAATTAATGCCATAATTTTACTTCAAATGATATTTAGGATGTAAGACTAAGAGATAATTTAAAGCACGGGTGTCCAACGTTTTGGCTCTCTAAGGCCACATTGATCGAAGAATAATAGTGAAAATTAATATAAATGGTTTTGTAAGCTTGCATACTTTTTTTTGCATACAAATATTTTATGCTGAATCACAGCTTTGATAGAAGTGGTTTCATTTATTAGTGAATTCTCGAGTTCTAATTGTATTTTTGGTGTGTTTCTTTCTAGAAAATAATTGCTCACAAATATAGTGGGTAGTAAGAATATTTTTGTGGACCGCATTACTTTTGTGTTGGGCGGCAGGTTGGACACACCTGATTAAGTCTAATCTATCTATCTCTATTAAGCTAATATACATATATGTATACAATGGAACCTCGATCTACCGTTCTCGCATTGTTCGTTTTCCCGCATGTTTCGTTTATTTTTCATAGTCCCGGCTAGGGCTTCCAATTAACTGGACATTTAAGCTAACCGGTTCTCGGTTTTTTTTTCAAATAAATAAACCGGGTAACCGGTTTAAACCGGATTTATTTTCAAAAAACCAATTTTAGTACCACTCTAACCATTGTTTCAAAAAAAAGTATTTTGATTACTTAAAAACAGTCAATTAGTGTATACAATTAGAAAGTAGATAAAATATCGCTGTTTTCGTTCGGAAGGTTCACTTGTTTTATTATCATTAATATTATGAGAATCCTTTCGTATTACAGATATTTGATAAAAAGCAGTATAGTTGTCCATGATTATTAATATGGCATAGAAATTAGACAATTGAACAGTACAATACTTTATTATATTGTACTTCTTATAATACTATCATTATGTACAATTTTTTAAAATATTTATACTCTACATATGAATAGTTTAATAAAAGCCTGTGGTGCTCAAACCAGAAAAAGATTTTTTAAATAACCCGGTTAGCCGCCCAAAATAAACCGGATTTCGGGTTTTTTTGAAACACCCGAAAAGCCGGTTTGGAAGCCCTAGTCCCGGCCAAGCATCCATAAGTTCAATGTAAAATAATCCCGCATTAATCGTTCCCCGATTTACCGTTTTCCTCGATCTATCGTTTAAATATTATGGTCCCGTCACAAATATTTTCCCGATTGACCGTTTTCGTTGAATATATTTCATAAAAAGTTTTGCCTCGCATCTCATTTCGCGTTTTTTTTTCAGTGGAATCCCAATCTACCGTTCTCGCTTTCTTCGTTTTTTTGCATGGATCGTTTATTTTTTACTCGACCACGACCCTGTAATAACAATATTTAACAATTCCACGTTAACCATTCCTCGATTTACCGATTTCCTCGATCTATCATCTAAATATCATCGTCCTGTCCCGATTGTCATCCCGATTGACCGCTTTTGTTCAATATTTCTTTTTTCGCTCATTAATAGTCTTACATCGCATCTGCTTGCGTATATTTTTCTGACTCAAAAGTCAAACCTAAAATGCTTAATTGAAGCAAACTAGAACTCTCGCTGAGAAAATGAAGACAATTCAAGGCGTTGAAAAGGATCTTGGAAAAAAACGAGTCAATATACGAAAAAAAAATAATTTAGAAAAGTACGAAAATTTGAAGGCTGTATGTCAAAATTTAAGTGCCAACATACAAATAGGCAACTTAGTATGTATTTAGCAATTAAAGAATTATCTTATTTATATATTAATAAAAAAGTGAAGTAAATAAATAAGGTAGTATAAAATTAACCATTTTTTTATATAATTCAAAGATTTCCTGCATAATCAGTTTCCCGCATGCATTATTCGTTGTTTTATTACGGTCCCATGGAAAACGTAGAATCGGGGTTTCACTGTATTTGTCGGTATATTAGCAGAAAACGTTAAGCCAAAAACTGGCTATTTTGAGTTATGAATACAGATGAATAGATTTTAACACACTATCTTCTGAAAAAACAAGTTCAGCCATATTTTGTGTATTTTTGTATAATTTAAATGTATTCAATTGTATTCAAGTTAATTTCGATTAATGTTATTTTTGGCAAAAAACACTACAATTAATATTTTGAATACAGGAATTGATTTCGCTTATCATTATCGAATTCCATAAAGTGTTCAGAATAATAAGTAATAGTTATAGTACATAAATAGAAATGTTTTGTGATTATCGAAAATCATGATTATTTAAAAACAAGTTTTTTTGAATTATTGCCTTTATATTGAAAAAAAAATCCATTAAAATATGGTTCTGAAAATGTCGTGAATTTGAAACAGCTACCAACTTTGTATTCGTAATTTAATAGATTCACATCTTTACCTTCATATTATTTTTCATTCTTATATAGCTTATTGTAATACAAAAAAAAATGTTGAACATGGATTTTATCTACATGGTTAAGATCACGTTATAAATTACCTCCTGGGTTATTTCAGAATGTTCTGTGGTGACGTGGTCCTGTAAAGTGGAGTCAGTAAAACCCATCCTGTTGCAGAAGGGGCAAGTGTAAGCTTGAGGTTGCTCTAATCCTAGAGCTTCTCCACCATAGTACAAATCTGTAATAAATCCAAGTATTGATTAAATTCATACATTAGAATACTCATTTTTTTCAGTGGTTTGTTGTACCTACCTGCAGATAAAAATTTCAAAAGCTTTTAACGCTTGAAAGCATAACTAAGTACTATAACATATTTATCAGTTCAAAATGGCTCAAATGAAAATACCTGGAATGACTTCTTTCATTCAACCATTGTATTGTTTTGATTTAGTTTTATTGAACTACATAAATGACTTTAATTGAGTAAATCAATAATTACAGCTGCACTTATTAATAAAGGCAATTTTTTACACAAAATGAGCCAAAAGCATACAGACAATATATATTATGTCATAAAAATCTATTAAAACATCAAGTTTCTTTAACCTTCTAATGTTAAAGAAACTTGTGGTATAATAAATACATGGTCTAACATGTACAAACTGAACGGGATTAAATACACATGCATCGCCACAACAGAAGGTTTCTGAAATGCACATATTTAGGCACACATCAATCAAAGTATAGATAAAAAGATAGAATAGTTTTGATTACGACAGAGTGAAAATAAACATGAGATAGCAGCATTATTGTCAACCACATATTGTACATGTTATTCGAAGGACTCAAGTAAACCTCACGAGACAAAAAAAACAGAAACTATTTAAAACAAAGAACTTTTTGTGATGGATCAACACGACCCAATCAGCGTAAAATCGAGAGGCTGTATATCTCATAGAAATTATTTACATTTTTGTGTAGTGGAATAATTATTGAAAATACAAATTAGGTACTTTTTAAATTCATAATATCATTCTAATATAATTCAAACCAAACTGAAAATATTATTTCAAAAATTAAATCATGATTAAATAGGCTTAGAACAAATATCTGTAGCATTTTGAAATCGATTGAATTAATTTAATTCAAAACAAATTTTGATTGAATCATCGAAATATAAAAAAAAACATGATAAAAAGGCGGTGTTTAGCACCACTGTGTATTTCATTAAGTTTTTTATGATTGATGATAAGGATGAGGGTACTTGATGGAATTTTAATATTAAATTTGACTCAATCAAATGTACACCCTCATAAGTTTTGTAACTACAGGAGAACCTCGTCTTTCGCACCTTTGACTTTCGCACAATTCGCTATTTCGCACATTATTGAAAAAAATATATTATTTTTATAATGCAAAAATGTTTTGATTCCGTGCAGTAATTTCCCTGTCTTACAACGAAACGCATATGAGCTAAGTTAGTACTATCAAAAGTGTTACGTACTGTTCGCACATATGCATTGACACACGAACGCGAGCGGGTCCGAATGCATCCGAATGCATCTGAACGCATCCGAACACTCCCGCCTAATTTTGACAGGTTTAGTCTTGCGTCAGTGCACGTACAGGTGCATTGTTCCGCGAGCTTTGTCACAAATATTTCGTACCCACTTTAACATGAATGGGAAACGAAAAAACAGTGAAGTAGATATGGCAAAAAACAAATTAAGAACCCATTAACTTCAAACAATCGAAACGAAGATGGCTATAATAAAACGATCTGAAAATGGAGAGTCTTATGCTTCAATTGGTCGTTCGTATGATATGAACAGGTCTACGATATGTTCGATATTAAAAAATAAAGATAAAATCAAGGAATATGTAAAATCTTGTGGAAATGTATTATCAAAAGTTCTTTCCAAAAGGCACGGCATAGTGTTGGATGAAATGGAGAAATCTTTGTCGTATTGGATTAGTGACCAAAATCAAAAAGACGTACCTCTGAGTACTTCGATGATTCAAGCCAAAGCTCTTAATTTGCATAAGGATTGGAAGGCTAGACTAAAAGATGATTCTCACACGGTGTTTCATGCAAGTAACGGCTGGTTTTCAAATTTTAAAACAAGGTATTCTTTACACAATGTTAAATTCACTGGAGAATCAGCTGATGCGGATAAAGATGCTGCAAAAGACTTTATTTCCTCATTGTCTAAAATTATTGAAGATGGAGAATATACCTCTGGTCAAATATTCAATGTAGATGAGACTGGTTTATTTTGGAAGAAGATGCCTAATCGTACATTCTTATCAAAGGACGAATCAGTTGCTCCTGGTCATAAACCTTCTAAAAACCGATTGACATTGCTTCTTGGTGGAAATTTAGCTGGTGATTTAAAATTGAAGCCAATGTTAGTTTATCAAGCAGAAAATCCTAGAGCATTGAAAGGGAAAGATAAAAAATTGCTTCCAGTCATTTGGAAATCCAATAAAAAAAGCCTGGGCTACAGCTTTATTATCATCTCGAGACATTTTTGAATATTATGGAAGAATGTGATCCTAATGGAGAACGCATATCTCAAGTGCGTAGGGCGATCCATAAGAGTACGGCATGTTACAGAACTCTCTACGAAGAAAAAAAAAGTAGTAAAACACAACTAACGCTTGACAAATTCATTAAGAAAATATAATTTTTATTTAGTATGTACTTAGTACAATTTTTGGTGTTTTTTTTTTACTTCCCTCGGCTTTCGAACATTTCAACTTTCGCACAAAGTCCAGGAACCAATTAGGTGCGAAAGTCGAGGTCCTCCTGTATTGACACAGAGTTTTCCTTTCAGCATATTCATGCATTCAAGTGGACCTATGAGTTTGGTTTTAGTTGTTAAATTTATATCAAAGTAAAAGGACATTAGTAAATGCAATTAAGATTTTGACAATTCAGTTGTTACGTTTAGTGAGTAATGCTTGTAGTGGAAGAAAACCAGTATACACTTGACTAATTTATGGAGTCAATAATCTTATGATCCCTGGATGATAGATAAGTTAAAGTTCTAAGATGTTATGTAGAGTTCAATAAAAAAAAAAATATGTAACAAACAATGAGAAGTTTGATTATGTAAACAATTAAAATTTTAATAATTCACAAAGAATTTTTTTTAATCAAATCTAACATATGTACAAAATATAAGATGAAATTGATTTCCTTTATAAATACAGGAATTCCGGGTTAAGACGGCCTTGCGTCAAATTTATTTTTATTTATTCTTATACTAAACAATATCATAATATCTGTACAAAAACTTTACATATAAACCTCAATTCAGTTGATTTTCTAGTAACAGACTTTTAACTTTTTAAATAATTTGTACAACTTAGTGTCGTATCAGGGGGAGGGGGGGTTTTACCGGCTCATATTGAGAGCCTGGCTGTTCTAACAATACCATATACTTTCCTTTGTTTTGTAGTGCTATCATATACCTACCTACCCAGTATTTTCAGCACATGAAGCACGAGGTTGAAAATTGCATCATAATAACACTCAAATATATATTTCAACAGATTATTAAGTTTCAGCCTGTCTCTCATGATACATGTCAAAATTAGAAATACTAAACAACTAGGTAAATACAATTTCAATATATAACTTTTGTGTAAAAATAGATTAAAGATAATTTGATTATTCAAGCATCTTTTGAAAATGATAATTGATAAAGATAATCGTAAAATCACCGAAAAAACTAATATATTTAATATGTGCAATTTACCAAAATCCGATCTCGTAAGTATGCATTGCATCGGATGATCGGTAGTGTGGCGTGCGGCAGTCGCTCCATTTTCATAGCAAGAGGCACATAAATCGTAATCATAACATATAAGGCATTTGTATCGACGGCCCCTGAAGTTGCTTTTCAGACATGAATCACAGCTGACTCCTGCGAAAATGTCAAAATATTATTACAATGTCCTTCGTACATAAAGCTAGGTCAGTGTTATACGTCTCATTTTACAATAAATTCACGATCCGAGAACAGTAGTACCAAAATACGCGATGAGGAAATGAGCACGAATGAAAAAAAAGTGTACAGAAAAGTCAAAATTTGTACATCGTGTAAATTTTGATTATCACCACCACCTACCTTCATGGCGACTCATTTTAGCACGAACGCGACTTCACAGGCTGTATACCACTTTTTAGACGTAATTTTGCAAGCGCCGTCTGGCGCAACAAGAATTATAACGTTTAATAATAATGCGAACATGAGCAATGACAATTTTTTCAACAAAAACTCTACGACAAACCTAACCCAACTAGGCCATAATGACGTCACATAATATACCTTTTGTTGTAGTGTTGCCAGGGAGTTTATAGTTCAAACAAGGAGAGAAGTGAAGAAATTGCGTTTTCTTTACTTTTATAAATAGAGTACAAAAATGAAAAATCGACGATTTGTGAAATAAACAATATTTGGGTGTATAGTGGAATGGTCAACGTCGTTGGCTTCCGGGACGGATCTCACGGATTCAAATCCTAGTACCATAAACTAGTATACTTCCTAGTACGCACAGCATTTTTTCAATCGATTTATCGATATCTGTTCGAAGGCATGAACTCTGTGGTGTAGTGGGGTGGAGGCGGATAGGGTCGGCGTTTCCAGACCTTTTCTAGATGATTTGGAATTTTTGCATTAAATGTTTATTTTTATGTAAATACAATAATAAAATGATTTTTGGAAAAATGTATTGGAAGAATGTTTTGTTGGAAACTTGTTTTATTTAGCACTACACCAGTGGCATGGCTGTTTGCAGTGCCGGCGCGAGGTTATTTGGCGCCCTTAGCAAAAGGTTATTAGTGCACCCCATTTTTTTTCTCGAAATAATGGAAAAAAACAATTCAGGATCATTAGATTTTTTTATATATAATATATATCCATGTCCGCTTCCGATGTGGAACATGGCCATCTTATGCAATATCTCAACAAAAAATCTACGTAAACTGTTACTCAGTTAATCAACCTCTCTTTTTCGAATCACATATTATACGATTAATAATCACAACTAAGAAATACAAATATTAGAGTAGACAAAAATACTTCAAATACTCCGTTTGTGCGCCATCTAATGGTTTGCGCCCTAGGCGGTTGCCTATTTCGGCTGTATGGTGGCGCCGGCCCTGGCTGTTTGTGATGTCTAAATTCTTTCCCATTATTCCAATTCATAAATAACGGGTCGTAACAAGAGCGATAAGCCAACTAATAGTTACGTCTTAATCTTATCCTGTTTACCTCAACTCTCGTTGAAAAAAGAAAGGCTGAGCAACTGAGTAACAAACAGTTATCGTATGATGTTGAGATACCTCCGCAAGGAGGCCAAGTGCTCCATATTACGAGTGGAAATGAATTTTAAAAAAGACTTATAATAACATCATACTTTTAATTTATCAATCGATATCACTTATTTTTATGACTTGTTGGTTTTCCGAAACCGAGTTTAAAAATCCGGTTTTTACCATTTATCACCCGAAAGTTGATTTTTCCAATTCGATAACCCGGTTTCTAATATTAAAAAATATTATATTAATTTATTTTCAATTGTTAATCAAAATGTATTTTTAAAAGTTTATATTTTGAGTTGAAACTCACATAATTACAAATAAAACGAAATGAAATATGTAGTTTAATTGTCAGTACAGGTTATTAGGCTTCACATTGTTAGATTAAGCTTGTCATTTTTAACACTGTTAATTTTATTTGTTGATTCTTTCTGAAAAATAATTAGAATCGGTGAATTTTGGATAAGAAATAATATTATTAAATAGTTTTTTTTCGTGACAAATTCAAATAATAAATATTCTTAAAAACATTTCCCAGTTGATTCCAATGATTTTATTACAAAATGATTTTATTTTTATCATGAAGGTTTTGAAAAGGATTATTTAAAATATGGGACCCTGCGCTCAGTATATTTGGAGAAATAAAAGAAAATACACGTCCTGGATTTTTACCGTTAATGTATAAAAAGTCAAGAATAATAAAAAAATATCATGTGATTAATTGGTTCGTTGTGGTAAAATGTATTTTAAACATTTATTATATTGTCTGTGGATTTTATAACTCTTTTTCACTTTGACAGCCATCTATTTTTCTCCCTTTGATTGTCTATGGATTATTGTCATTATATTTCTGCCCGGTAAGACGATTATCCTAAGAATTCAAAAATATATTTATTTCATCAGTACAATAATTAAATCCACAGCTCGCAGCGACTGCTCGGCTTTAAAAGTAAGTATTTCATGTCCCACGAGTAAATCATGGTTTAATACTTGTTGTTTTCATAGTTTTGCGTTGTGGTTTTAATATTTTTTTTGGCGGCAATTTGCGTGCCTTTAGTTCTATCGTCAATTTTTGTTTATCCTCATTGTTATTTCACATGTTCAAATCGTTGGGTGACATATTTTCAGAATGGACGCTCTATCAAACTTGGTTGTAGATGCTAACGATGTGTTGGAGCTAAAATTAGGTAAGTTTTCATCAGACAATTTTTGTGACATCTTGTGCTAAGTAGATTTAACCTTCATCAATCATACCGTTTGCCACCTGTGGTTGTTAATCTAATTTTTAATATGAAAGTAATGATCCTTCAAATGTGTTTATCATGATTTCATTTGATGTGTCAATTTGAATTAACAATATAAAGAAATGAAGATTTTTAATCCTTATTTAATTTTTAGTTCGAAATCCAGAAGATATAGAAGATGATTCCACTTCTTTTGGCCCCAATATGTGTCATCAAGTATTCGGAGACAGTGAGAATATTTTTGGATACACCGATCTACACATAAGACTATTCTACAGCGCTGCATCCTTACAAACTTATTTAGGAATATTTTATACTGAGAAGGTAAATATACCTGAAGATTGATGGTGAAACTGCCGCTAGTGATTCATCTGTGTATATTTTTATTACAATTGACAATGATTCAGCCAATCTTTTAAATGTAGACAGACATTTAACATAATTGCAACAATCACGCTAAAATGGCAACTGTTTTCACATAAAAATATGAAAATTGTAGTAAAAGATATTTTTTTCTACTATTCCATATTTCTTATAATGATCAGTACCGATTGCACTAATTGTGAGCAACTGATTCAAGTTAACGTTTGAGCGAAACCAATCCAGACCATTGCGAAAATGTGCAATCAGTACATTTTTGTTTTCGTGATATATTGCCTCTTCGACAGTTTACACCCGAAAGTGGTTAACTCCTCAAACTCTATTTCTGTGTAAAGGTGGAATTTTTTACAGGGCTGTGGAGTCCTTGAGAAATATGACAACTCCGACCATAGCTAAATACACGACTTGAATCATTCTTTTAGGCTTAGTAGCATGTAGTGGCACCTCTTTTGACCCATTGAGCACTCTAGCAACTCGCCGGTGCGCAAAGATGTTTTCTCATAAAAAAAATCAATATCAAAAAATCATTGTGCTAGTGGCATTTATTAATGTACCCAATAACAGTGAAATATTTAAGATTATCTCAGTTTAACCATATTATTTTTAAATAAATTCAATGGATGTTGCAAGGGCTACCTACTGACCGTTATGTACTGGATATGCGAATCGTATATAGAGGTATTTTTCACAATGCCTTATAAAAAAACTGAAACCATATTTTATAGGTGAATTTTTATAAACAGAGTTGTCAAATGGATCAGATCAATATAGTAGAATTTTCAAAATCTAATAATATAATTTATGTCTTCTCATGATTGTTGCCAAATACAGTCAATCCTGTTTTTATGCAGTTTTTTAGTTGAGATACCTCCATTAGGAGGTCATATGCTCCACATTAGGAGCAGAGATGATCTGAAAAAAATGACATAAAAACCAGATAATGATGACTAAGTGGAAGATATCCCAGTTCCCTTTACTGCGAAAATAATTCATGAAGGTCTCCAACTTTGCAGCAAATTGCAGAAGATCATTTCATTCTAAACAATTCAAATTCTGAACAAATTCAAGTTTCAACGATAGCTAAAAAGATGTATTTACGGGTATAACAAACTGCATAAACAATTAATTATCGAAAAAAGAAAATCTGAACAAACTGATCACTAATTTAATTGTTAGAAAAAAACTATCGTTTTATGAAATTAATGCGCATACTATTTCTTTCGAAAAAGAGTGATTTCGAACTACAAGCAAAACACACTTAGCATTGTCATACAGTGACAATAATTTTACTTAAAATGTTTCTAAAGTAAAACAATAACCAACACATTTTATTTTTTAATAAAAACATTTTTACGCCGTGTTTTTCCCCTAATTTTCCTATACTTTTTATGCAATTTAGGGTATATTTTAACTCGCTGTTTCAAAATTATGCGGATTTTAAAATTTATGTAACGTATCCCCACTTTTTCTATATAAGTCGTTTTTTCGTTTACCGCAGTGTCTGCCAAACTGTGTGCCGCAAGAAGTCTCAGGTGCGCCGCGGTGGAAAAAGCCTTAAAAATGTTAATTTTAAATAATGCCTATTGCGGTACTAGTTCCATTCATCAGTGTGCCGTAAAGGAAAAAAGTTTAGCAGACACTGATCTACCGCATAAAAACTGGATTGACTGTAATTAACAGCGTAACAACCGCACGTTTTTTTTTTTAAATTTCACCTGCTGAAATAAAGTTTTGCGAAAAATTCGTAAAAATTGTAATTTTACTAAATTCACTATAATTTGTAAGCAAATTGAGATATCTTTACGAAATTTATTTTTCTTAGCTTCCGCCGGCCAGCAACCTTTGTTTTTCAAAGACTCAAATACGCATCTGGGGTCGTTAAACTGTTAATAATCCAAAACCGAATTTTTTATCTTTGATATTCCGCTGATTGTGACACGTGTTCTGCCGCTTTGGGAATCGTGTCACAGTTAGAATATAAAAAATGAATTTCTACAAAGTTACCGCTGAATCTATCAAAGATACTTCATAATCTGATTGAATTTATATTTAAAGGTGGATCCTACTCAATTCGATGGGGTGAAAGCAGATGACGTTGTAGGAAAAATATCTCAAGTCATTCCTCCCAAGTACATGACAAATATTGATGATTTCATAAAAAACTTGCCAAAGGATAATGCATTTGTGCCATATGGAAATTTAATACATTCATTTTCGATAACCCAATGTAAGAATACAAACAAACATTTGTAACCAAATTTTTAGAAAACTTTTCGGTAGCTAGAATTTTATTTATCAATTTAGTAATCTTGTTATTTACAAGATTTATTTCGAGAAAAATGTTAACAATCTTAACTTTGTATTTATATTGTCCAAGCAACATAGAAGATTACATTGGAACTATATAACAAAGAATACATCCAGTCCTCTTTTTACATGTTTTTTTTTGTGCTATCTTTTTGGTCAGCATTGTTCCTTTTTTACATGATTTATTCATTGTTATGCGATTTTTTTCTTGGAAAAGTTAATAAATAATTACAGCCACGGGAAATGCAGAAATCAAAGCTAAATCTTTTTCATTGGACCAACAAAACAAATCCAATGTAATAATAATCGACTCAGATCAAGAATCTAGGAAAAAGCGCATGTCATCAAATGGGTCAAAGCAAAACTCAACCCAAGTCTCAAGTGACGCTCGTGGTCGTATTTATCAGGTGTATCTGGCAAACAAGAGATTATTTAATAAAAGATTAAATTTGGTGACCTTTTTATTCCACTTGTTGGAGATTATTTAATTGGTTTTTATATAACTATAAAAATTTAAGATTTCGACTGAAGATGCTTGGTGGAATTTCAATATTTAATTTGAATGATTCAATTTTAATCCGAAAATTGTTTTGTAGCACAATTCGTAAAATAATCTAAATTATTTTATATGAAAATTGTTCGTTACTAAAAAAAATATTTGCAGTGCAAACAATTAATTAATAAAATAATGATACTTGATTCCTACATAATTGTAACACCAAACTAACACACTAACAAAACAAATGGCTCCATACAGGTTTAAATTTTTTAATAACACAAGTTTTACTTACTCACGAAACACTGCATTGGAATTAACACGTTGACGAAAAGATCAAAAAATCCATGCTCCGCTTTTTCTCTATTAGGCTAATAATTGAAGTCTTGTAATCAAAGGCTCAAAAACATTTTGTCAGTTAAAGTAGGTAGTAGTGTCAAAATTGAAAAAAACATTTTTTACAGCTGGAATAGAAAGAACTTTTGAAGTATACTTCTGTGAAACTGATACTCCTAACTTCATAAGTTTCCACACTCGACTCCAAACTTTCCTGCTATGGTATGTTGATGCTGCATCTTTTATTGATGTGGATGATGACCAGTGGACATTTTTTGTTATGTGAGTAAAAATATTTTTTTTCGATTTTCCCAGTTATAAATGTTTGCATGCTTCCAAATATATTTACAATAAACCTTTTTTATGCTTGCTATAAAGTGATTTATTGCAAATGTGATGCCTAAATTGAAATTATTATAACTTTATTTAATGTATAAACACGAAACATCCATTTATTAAGCGTCAGTTCAAGTTCATCTGTGCGCTTGAACGCCTGAAGATGCCGAAAGGCGAAACCCGGGTCGTTGGTGACAAAATCTGTGGGAGTGTACATAATTTGAACGATTCAAATTTAACTTTTTTCCGCTAAAGGTCTCATTATTTGCATGCTTGTTGTTATCAAGTTCTCTAAATCAAATATACTTATAACAACCTTACCAATACATGAATTGCAAATCAAATGTTATATACAAAAGTTATCACGTAAATAAATTAAGGGGGTATTCTAGTGTAGAGGCACGAATTTTGGGTGTTTTTTCGAGCTGTTAAAAAAAAACAAAGAAAATTTTGTCCGAATTGTAAAAAAGTGTCTATTTTTTTTTACCATTCGTGTATTTATATTTTAAAAATATATGAAAAATTAAAAAAAAAAAAAAAATTCTAAACTCGTTAAGTTATTGGCTGGTAAAGGGAGGGGTCCAAAAAAAAGGTGGTGTCCTGACGTACACGATTCCAACTTTTCTGGTCATCTGAAAAATATTTTTTTAATGGATTCTTAATTAATAAAAATGTCGATATAGCCCATATTTCGAAGAAGTAAAAAAAAAAAATCAGAAAATGGCAGCCGTTTGAAAAAAAAAATTGAATTTTTACTTTTTTTAAGTTTAAAATTTTTCAAAAGTAGTAAAAATTATTTTTTTTACTTAAATCTGCTACGGGCAGATTATAGAAGATGAGAGAGATGTATATAGAAGGTTCATTTTCAAATTTCAAATAAATCGGTTTGGTAGAACTTGAGATATTATGTACGTCAGATTGAAAAAAGTAGTTTCGAGAAAAACACGCTTAAAGTTTTGAGTTTCTATCTGTTCCGGTCGGACCAGCTTAGTTGCTGCGTCACCAAAATCGCTGTAACTCGGTAAATAATTAAAATTTTGAAAAATGCTTTTGAGGACATACTCTCAAATGTATAAACTTTAGGAAAATATAAAAAAGAAAGAATCGATTTTTTCAAATTTCTACACTAGAATACCCCCTTAAATAGTTTTTAGTTTTCATTGTATTGAAGAAACGAAATTTGGAAAAAATATGCCCCAGTATCGCAGAAAATATACCAACGGTTTATCATGATTCCTATGCATATCAGGTTGAATCCAGAGAGACTGAGTAACAACTAGTTTGTGCAGAACAATTTTTGTTGTTTGTTGTAAATAGTTTGTTGAGCTGCTCTTTTAGAAATCTATATGCTTCACACTGGAAGTGGACATGGGTACATGGCATATGAAAAAAACCCGATTAACCATAGTAAAAAGAAATGTTTTGCAGGTATGAGCGCTACAAAGGCAGTGATGGAAATGTGAGACGCGCGGTGGTTGGCATTAGTACAGTATATCGTTATTACGCGTACCCGGTCCACACTCGGCCTCGCATCTCTCAAGCTCTCATTCTGCCACCATTCCAAAGGCTCGGATTGGGTGCACAACTATTACATGTAACAATTTTATTTAAATCATATATTTTATAAAGATAATTTTTAAAAGTTGCCACTATTGTACACAGTATAAAATTACCTATGTAATTTTCAAAATGTTCGTCAAAAAATCTATTATACAGTACTTTTATCAAATGTGTATATTTTTCCTTGTAAGCTTTACTCGGAAGCGATTTGATCAACATATGAAATAATTTTATTAATTCTGTTATCTGTATGTGAAACCTGAACATGTTTTTAAATTTCCAGGCAATTTACACACATTTTATACCTATGACTACTGTCGTGGACATAACCGTAGAAGATCCTTCCGAAGAATTCCAGAGAATCAGAGATTATGTTGATATACAAAATTGCGAAAACCTTCCCGCATATGACCCAGAATATCTCAGTAAAGGGTACATATATTTTTCTTACTTAATTTCCAATTTTGATTTCTGATTAAGTAAATTAAGTAAAACAATAAATTACAGCTAATACTACTACGCCAAATATTTTGAAATTGAAAGATTATATGAGATAGACTTGATGAGAGTTTAATAGAATAACTATAGTCTAATAAATAATCTACTTTCAAAGTCATACTCGTAGCGGTGTTTTAATAAATGAATATCAATGTCTGTTGTTCAAATAAAACTAATCATATTTTTTCTGATAGAGTGGATATTTCTCTACCTTTAAATATTTTTGGATTGTATGTAAATGTACTTTTTTAAAATCATTTTCATTTGTTCATAAAGCATTAGGTAACGGCTAAATATCTAGATATCAATAAGATCTATTTCAAAGTGAAACGGATTAAATTCAAGTTTGTCCGTACAAAGTGAAAATTATGAGTTTTTTTTAGTGGGAAGTTTTAAAATTTATGTTTGTGGGTTCTCTAGTGTCTACAAGCAAATGTTTAGTGCAAAGAATCAAAATTTATCTTTGTGTGTACAAAGTGCGTCTTCTAAATTTTTTAGTTCAATTATATATAACCCAATATTTACTACTAAAAATTGTCAGTTTCAAAGGCGAGTGGCCCAATGCTTTTGCCATTTCCCATTTGGTAGTTCGGTTGAGGTTACGAATTTTCCATGGAAACTTTCATACATTGATTTATAGCACTGTATTCAATGGTACAGATGTCAGTGATGTTTTCATCCTTTTTATACTCCCCTTATCCTACCCTGAAAAAATGCCATAGAAAGAGTGATAAACTGGCTACCTGTACCTTCCTTATCATCTTTTCTTACCTTCTCTGGGGAAACAAATCGAGTGACTATCTACTGACTGGTTCTCATTTACCAACTTCTTCGATCAACCTGGTTTAAATAATAACACTTGATCATCATAATTCAAGATTTTTAGATACGTTCATGGTCATAATTAGAGAATCCAATCCCAGGCTTAGAAAACATCATCCTAAAACTTTTGGTGTTGGTTTTGTAAAATAAATGCTCACAATTTATTGTCGTATTCTCTGTCGTATTACTGTTCATTGTTTCACAAAGTCCAAGTAAGAAATCATTTTTGAAAAAACAATCCCAGACAAAAAAAAATAATGAAAAAGTAGAGCTCACTGATTGTAGTAAATAACATTTGGATGCCAATAATATTAAATTCTAAAGTATATTATATATAGCAGCAGTCGGCAAAGTATGGTCTGCGAGAATTTTTTTTTCTGGTCGAGGAGGTAAAATAATAACATAATAGCTCATTAAACATTTCACTGTCAATAAAAAATCACTCCTGTCAGCTACTATGTAATCAGTATTAAAAAATAAATTTCATTAGTTCTAGATCCCACTTCCAAGAGACCCATGTATATTTTGATAAAATATTTTAACCTTTAAAAATGAATAAGGAATAGAAAATTCGAGTTCATGAAAGATGGGACTATAAGTTAAATATGGAAATACTTTTTAACGTCGGTGAATGGAGCTTACGGCTAAGTGTAAAAAGTGTAGTATGCTGTTAAAAACTGGTGGGGGCTCCTAAAGGACTGCATACACGTTTATTTTCAATACACAATAAAAAAATTCATGGATCAACTTTCAGTGCATGTGGTTCTACCACAAAAACTGCAGAATCTCCTGAACGACCGTTGAAAAGAAAAAAACATCTGACTATTTTTAACTAAAGAAAATCAATCACTCGACGCTGTGCTGGCACGGATGACACGAATCATGGATGACTTGGCTAAAGAGTATCAGTAGATTCCTTCTTCTGCTACTTTGATATGGAACCGTGTAGTTAAGAAAATTTGAACCAAAATTATTGAAGAAATTAAAGAATGTAATAATGATGGGAAACGTTTTGGTTTGACATTTGACAAATGGGCAATAAACGCTACATGAAAATTTATGTGCGCAGTGGAAAAAGGAATTTTGGAATTTAGGTTTATCTCGGGTCTATAGATCTATGCCAGCTGACGCATGTGTAGAATTACTGAAGAAAATTCTGGACAATCACCGTATTTCATTGAATTGTGATATAATTTGTGTTTTAACCGACGTTTCAAGTGTTATGTTACACGTTGAAAAGCTTGTCATGCCAGTTACCTATCACTTATGGGATTCACCTCGGAATTACGCTCTGAAGAAAATTATCAAAATCAATTCACTGATGGCTATGAAGAAGAATGATTTTCAATAGTCGACTGTGGTCTTATCTGAAACTCATTGCATCAGAGATGTTGTGAATAAAGTGAGAAAAATTGTTTGTGACATTATTTAAAAGATCACCCACTAAAAATGATACTCATTTACAAAAATACTTTAAAAATGAGCATGGTAAAGAACATTGTGAACCGAAGGAATGATCTTTATAATTTGCTCGAGCGATTTTTACTGTTGATATCAAGTATAAAACACAAAAATGTTTGTTGATTTGATGATTTATTCCGTTAACATTTGATGAAAATTAAAGAAATTGTGAAAGTCTTGAAACCCTTACAATTAACTGTCGGAGCACTCTGTCAACGTGAATCTAATTTGTGTTCATCCGACGCAATTTTTAAATTTAGTTTCAGGCTATTGCTTTAACTGGCTTGTTGATTACTTTGAAAAAATATTTAATGAAACAAAGGCGAACAGATTTAACAGATACTCTTAAATATCTTTTAAATCCAAAATCGTTCAATGACGATAATATTTACAACTCATAAAACTTTAAGGGAGACGATTAAAAAAATCATCATAAGCTTGACCAAAGAGTATGACCAATACATGCTAAAAATATCAGAGCTTCTAGAATCACAGTTGTCTCCCCAGAATCCTTTTCATTTCAACGTACGGCGACGAAGCAGCAGTTACACAAGGCAATAACAAAAGGCTTGATGACATACAATTCAAAAATTCAAAATGATGGCTTTATGTCAACAATAAATAAAGGAATGGTATTATTTGAAAATGGGGGCACACGTGGTCATCACCTGGAACTAGTCTATAAATATCTCACGACAATACCTCCGACAAGTGTGGAGGCTGAACGTGCTTTTTCAGCAGCACGCTTCCTGGATACACAAATTAAACCCAGACTAAATGACGAAACACTCGATGCTCTGATATTACTTCGAGCATATTATTCAAATCACGATTGAATTGTTAAATGTTTCATATTAAATTTGATCACAATATTATTTATTCCATTAAATTTATGTCTAAGATTACATAGTATAAAATAAATGTATTATGTGATATAGAATAAATTGTATTATTAATTTTTAACCAATATTATAAATTTTATTTGTAATAAAGCATTACAAAAAAATCAATTCCAGAATCAGCTCCAGGATCATAAAATTGTTTTTCCGAAATCCCGGGATCAACATTATCAGGATTGGATTCCCTAGTCATAATGGATTTTCCCAATTTTTTCAACACACATTTTATATTAAAAAATAAAGATCAGGACTGTTTAACCTCATCATGAGCATCAGTGTAAAGTGCTTTATTTTTTAATATAATGCCTTTCCACCAAGAACTGACTATGATACTGAAAGTGAAAAATTTCATAGATTTGATGGTTGGTTTGAATTTCAAAAAATCAATTTCATCCGAATTATAAATCAGTAATTATAATCCTTATGTTGTGGAATTGGTGAACAATATAACAATATATAAAGAGAAACAAATCTGGTATCACAGAGAAGATTAATTGTGCCGGCTGAGGTTCACTCCGGATTGTAGCACCAGAAAAAAAGAGACTGTAAGGCATCGCTGCTAACTTAAATTCAAACGAGAATTGTTTTTTTTAAGTCATTAGGGTTCAACTCGAGGAGAAGAGACATCACAAACACACATGTCTATATCTCAAATTTACATTGAAAAAAATCTAGATTTTATATTGACCTTGCCTGGACTTGAACCTAGACCCACCTGATCACTAGGGTGAAGCTCTTATTACTAGGCCGCAGAGGCCGATTATTATTGTAAACATAGTAAGTTTAAAATACTAACTATTACCCGGCTCGGCTTTAGATAGATTCAAGCTCATCCTGTTATTAAAAAAGTATTTCAATACTTGGTTGTGTAAAGCTCTTACTTTAAAAACTGGGTAAAACTACTTTTGGTAAAAATTGGTTAAAGTAATATTTATCACATTAATGATCTATGTGGATTATGATGTGCTTTGTACATTTTATGTATGTAAGTAAAATATTTGTCAGGATATGAATCACTCTTTTGCCTATGTGTGCACTTATTGGCTTATTTATTTTAAGACCAATTGAAATTCACACGTTGATTATTTAAGGTGGTTTCAAAATTGAATAAAATTTTCAGACAGAAATATTGAGTTTTTGGCATTTTTTAAATTTGTCACAATAGGAGGATTACTGCAAGGTGAGTGAATCTGAATGTGCAGCTTCCGTTTAAATTTGATTCCATCGGTTATTCTCGAGTAGTTCCATAGGGCAGGGAGATCTTTGAAGGTTGTTGGTCCTTCAACTTGTACAGTTGTAGGTAACAACAATCAAAGTTTCTGGAGTACACAGTGTAAACGTGGCCAAGAGCGTCACCAGATCGAATGCCGTTTTTTCTATCAACAATTGCACCTTGCTTGTTTTGACTGAAGTATTTTTCCCATTTATAAAATTTTGTAACATCACAATACAATAATGTCTTCGCAAACCTATTATTTTGCAGAGCATTTAAGCATAATGCCATGTGAAAATTTCAAGTCGCTACTGTTTACCTTTTGGGAGGAGTTTGTAACAAACAGACTCTAGTACTTTCTGTTTTATATAACAGATGATATTAGTTGTTTATGTAAAACTAAATTATATTTTAAGGTTCACCAAGGAGATGGCCAATCAAGCTCGCAGTAAATTAAAAATTAACAGTCGTCAGGCACGCCGCGTTTATGAAATTCTCCGATTTAAACACACTGACAAAAGTGATCCTAAAGCATATCAACTTTACAGGCTGGATGTAAAGAATAGACTAAATGCACCGTTTCAGGTAATAATTATAAATATTTTCCTGTATGTTCAATCATCCGTTCTGAACAAATGGTCAGGCGAGTTGAAAAAAAAATCAATATAAAGACAAATGAATATATGTGAAGATTTTATTTCAAATTATCATTTATTTAAAACGAAATCGACACTTACCAAAATAATTAATCTGAACCTAACGAATTAACCAAATCCATCGAAAATATTGACGTAGAAACAAATGAAATTCTTTTATTTTCTATTTTCCTAATGCGATGGGCATTGTCTTCTACATATTCAATCGATATGAAAGTTATGTTGGTTCTGAAAATAATTAACAATGAGACCGGTTCTATTTGTGTTCCATATTCCTTATTAATAATTTATTATGAAGTGGTTTGGCTAATAATTAACTTCACTCCAATATTATATTAGGAGAGATAAAGGATTCATATTTTAATATGCTTATCAATGTTTGTTGTGTGATCCATTTGTTTTTATTTTATACTTTCATTTGTTCCCCTCCTATCATTGATATAGAAAAAGATTTTAACTTCATTTCTATGATACATAACGTCGGTTTGCTGCAAGAAGTCATTAAGTGGCATGCCTGTCAAAACCGAGTTAGATGTCACAATCTACGTATTTTTTTATGCCTTTACCCAGTAAATAAGTCATGTCGAAAAAAAACACCTTAATTGTCACTCAGTCCATTTGTTGAATGATTTGCAAAAAGTCACTATATGCGGTAACTTCCTATTTAAAACTTCTCTGGAATCGAGAGAATAAGACAAGACACAGCCGATAAAATGTAGTTGTAGTTGAAACTCAGAATCAATATTTTATCACTGAATATCTTCTTGTATCAAACCAACGATAATGCTCGGTAGTATATTGTCTGTTTTGGTGTATTTCATATTTCTGATAAATTTAATTGATTCACATCTATGGTGTAGTGTTCGATATTCTTTATTGTTTATGCAGCCAAATCTCACAGTTATTAAATAGAGTATTTACATAATGCACATCATAGTGTGTCATATTGTAAGATTTGAATTTAGTATACCTCACAAAATGCAATGCATGCGTATATACATGCCACTGTACCATTGACGTTACTCAAAACTTTAATCATGACATTGCATACTATATGAATTTGTATATGTTCACTCATTTCCTTTCATCTCATTTTGAATAAAAACAATAAGTTGTTTAAATCCCTGTAACTTCAAAGCTACTCTACATTTCAAAACATACCCTAAAAATCATTTATATAAAATAATATAGTTTTTCTGAATTCACAATGGTTTTCAGAATCTACCAAATTTTGCTTTGCGGCCTTGAGCATCCTTGATTTAGAATAATACCGGATTCTCGACAGATTTGTTGCTAATTTATAAATATTTGAATCGTAGTAACTAAAAATGTCAGTGGCATTAAATTGTTCCAAGATATTACTAATGTAAATGTTCTACTATGTATCCCTCCTGCTGCATTATACCAATATAAAACCTAGTACTACTTATCAAGCCTTTCACGATTAGGCAACATGAATAGTAGTATTATGTGGTCCAATTTAGGTGTGTTAATACCATTAGCAATTCCTAATTACTTTTCATCAAATATCCATTTCTGAAACACCTCATTGAAGTTTATTTTGATTAGATTTCAAACACACATTCGTATATGTTCTATGCCAAAAATGAAGCTCAATTTTAATTTCTACCTTATGTATTTTCTCTAGAAAAAGAAGAACGAGTTGAAAAAACTCGAAAAGGTCTTGAAAGCCGAAGAATACGCTGCAGCTTTGTCGATCACAGGACAAGAAGAAAGTTACCAAAGACTGAATAGTCAATACAGCGCATTGGAGACTTCATACAAGAAGGTGTTGGCGCGCATTGAATCATAGGACTTCCAATTGGGCCAATTTTAAATGTTAATATTGCTTTATTTGTCAGTTATGAATATTTTTTTTACCTACCATTTTTAAAAATGTCAATTCAAAATGTTAATTACTTAATAATTTATCTATTTGAACAGTGAAAAGGTTGTTTTTGGAATTACTTCTTCCATTTTTTTGATATTTGTGATGACGCTCTGTATGTTTTCTGTTATTTGTAATAATATCTTTTTTTCTTACATTTTCGCAAACTATCCGTTCGAAGCATCTCTGTCAATAGAAATGCATCTTATATTATAAAATCGTCTATGACTAAATATTTGGAGAGTGATATTATGAGATTTTAATATTATGAGATTTTAATATTATGTTGAAGTGTTTCTAAAATAATATCACATAAAATAGCGAAGTTAAAAAAATTATGCAATGAATCGGAGATGTGATTTATAGCTAACTTACAAAAAAACCTAAGCCTGTTATGTTCCTTGACTACTCTGTCAAACATGGTATCTGGCATAATTTTGTTACTTCTTGTTAGAGTTACTTATTAGTTTTTTAATGGTTTCAATTTTATATATTCTTTTCATGTAATCTGTTTAAAAAGCAAAACCACAATTTTCCTAGATAAAGGATTCATAATATTTAATCTTACGAGCGCTACAAGAAATGGCACACATTTTTAAAAATAAGATTTAAGAAATTACCAATAGATAAATCCCGTTGTTATAACAACGGGATGACAATGCAGATACAACAGACTAAAAATTTGTCTTATATGCAGTTGGACATTAATAATTTAGTATGTTATCATAGAAAATATTTGCAGGGCCATGTGACACTGGCAGAGTAGGTTTTGGGCTATTTATCACACTTAATAGGATACAATAACTTTGAAATATTTGAAGAATTGTGTCATGCAGATTAAATATAATAAAGTTTGTTTCTCACACTTTTCCTAAAATTTTTATGCAGTTACATCTGTAAATCCAAAACAAATTTCAAAAATCTTGACAAGTAACACATAATGTTATTGCAACACCAACATGAATCACTATTGCGGATAAGTATAAACAAACATCATGAAACGAGATTCACAGGATTCAACGATAGTATTGTGATGCTATGGAAACCCCCCCCCCCCCCGAATCATGTAAATTCTTTATGGTTATGTTCTTCAGTTTTTGCACATACTGTTTAAAGAACTATTTTTTATATTATCTTACAGGAGCACAGTCGAATGATGGCTTTTGTGATGTTGGGTGATTTCATTATTGTATGTAAAGACTGAATTTGTTATACCTTAAACTTAATCATTATAGTAAATTTATTAGTACAGTTTTATAAAAAAATTAAAATTTGAGAAAAAGATTTACAAAACTTAAACATTTGTGATTTGTTCAATAATTATTTTACAACTATTTGAATTACGGTGACGTGAATTGAGTTTATTGTCTTATAATTTCTTTCTTCGATTAGTGGTCTGCAGATATATTGTATTGGAATTTTGTGTTATAACATTGTCCATTTTCATTTCATTTATTTTCTCTAATAAAAATAAATTTAAAATACATTATTGACATTTTTATTGAAGTTTTGAATTCATTTACTTCTTTTACCCTTCGTGGTCATAAAATTTTTGTGTTACAAACATTACATTATATTTACACATACTACATTGCATATTATAGCATAACGAGGTACATAATTAGTAGAGAACATTATTCAACAATAAAAATATTAGAGATAGGTATAGTTTCAGCCAAATCGGATTCACAACTGAAAAATATGGAAAACCTTATGCTAGGCCTGAAAAAAATCTATTTCATATAAGTTATAATGTTATAAATTGTATTCATCTCAAGGTTAACAATGGTAGGTATATATTATTTTTATATACAGCAGGTGAGAGTTTGTTCGTTCCGATTGTAATCTTAGGGAGTGCATTGGTCAGGTGGAACTGAAAATATTCTAAAAAATCGTACAGGTTGCGTAATTCATACCTAACGTGACGTCACAACCATTTTGTTTGCCATGCAAATCTGGGGAGCTCATTTTGAAAAATGCACCATTGCAACCTTGACATGCATATTTACTATATTCCTGAGGAATGCCTTCGTGAAGTATTATGTTAATTAATTATTGATTTCTGAAATATTTATCATGGGGATATTAAAATGAATATGTGGTATAAATATTATATTTGTGTATGTATGTAATTGCTATACAAGAGCCCTCCTTCCCTGTATGTTACCATAGTTTTCAAAATACACAATATAGATTTTCTCTACAAAGTTGCCCCTGTATATGAACATTTTTTTTCCATGTCTGCTCTCAATGTGGAGCATACGGCCTCCTAATGGAGGTATCTCAACAGAACTTTTTTTTCTATGAGAAGTTTGTTATTCAGTCGCTCAACATCTCTTATTCAAAGTAGTAGGGATAGAAGGATACGGTTAGGACAGGACTAGTGGTTAACTAATCGCTTTCACTACACCCAGTTATTAGAAGATCGGAAAGGGTGAAATCAAAAAAATGCTGCCTGTACTGGGACTCGAACTGCTGCGCCATAGGACCCGACAAACTTACTTATTTACTTACACAATATTTTGTTTTATATTAATTCAGTCAAATTTTCGTTTGATGAATGGTGATGCACATACTTTATTTATTGGATCATTAATAGTAGCTTGTGATACTTTGTGAATATTGAATTATCATTAATAATATAATTGAATTATTCTTATCTAGTGATTGAGTGATAAGTAAATAAAAGATTTGTATAAATA
Organism: Himalopsyche anomala; assembly: GCA_031772345.1. Taxonomy (NCBI): domain Eukaryota; kingdom Metazoa; phylum Arthropoda; class Insecta; order Trichoptera; family Rhyacophilidae; genus Himalopsyche; species Himalopsyche anomala. The sequence continues at coordinate 19,538,672 of CM062825.1, read as the reverse complement.
TTCAGTGCTAATGTTGCAAGGATTCAGTATTAGATTGAGCCATATTTGGTCCAATTGACGAAAATAATACAGCCTTAAAATGAAAACAATATGCCTTGTATTAGTGACAATTTGCATTTGGCATAGTACAAATGGCTTCAAAATTTCGGGCCTGCGGTGTGTAAACGTATGGGATGAAGGATGCATCAACGGACAGATTCCTGGATCAGGAGGCGACGATGATTATCTGAATGGAGAATTTGCCCCTGGAAAGCGATGTGCCAACATTTGGGATGAGGGGTGTATCAATGGACAGATTCCTGGATCAGGTGAGTGATTGATGCATCGATAGAACAATACATTAATTTTGTATATTTTAATAAAATCAATGTTGCTAGTTAGTCTTACTATGCATTTTTATTAACTAATACTTAATTACAGAATTCGAATCCTATCAGGAAAATTTGTATAAATTCCAATTAGTATTCAAGGGTATGGGTGTATGTAATGTTGATAGAGGAACTGGCCAATAACTGCTCATTAAATCATTCAAAAATTGGTTGACAATTTGTTCGAAAAGTTATGATATGCACAACTTGTTCTTCTAAAGATAGCTGTTAATTTATTCTACTAGCCCTTCAGTCACACATGCCTGAAATAGAATTTGAATAAGCCGCATGTGAACAAATAAATAAAAACATTTTTGGTGGACATTCTGGGCAAGTAATTTTGAAACCAGCTGTCAAGTTTTTTTAAAAAGTTATTACTCATAGACCAGAGTTTAATTGTCTCTTTATTGGAACGTTAAAGAGGATCATAGTATCGTATGTATCTTTTTTTCACCATTTTAAATACTTTGATATATAGCCTCATAAAAATAATTCCTTATGTGTGTAGAATATGTCAAATTTGTAAATTTTATTATCTTTTGAAAAACTATAAAAACTATATTTTTGTAAAACATCTATAGTTTTTGGATGAAAAAAAATACGGATTTAAGCCTTTTCAGATTTTTTTTTCTAATAGATAGGAAGTATTATTTCTTGATTAGTTCCTTTTTATTCAGGGAAAGATGATGATTACTTAAGCGGAAATTTCAACCCTGGAAAGCGCTGTGCAAACATTTGGGACGAAGGCTGCATCAATGGACAAATCCCCGGGTCAGGTATTATGGAAACTTCTAAATAAGTTTCTAGTGCTTAAAAATATGTTAAAACACATTAGAATATTAATTTAGTTGTCGGTTATATTTAAGAACGACGTCGTGAAGTAGTTGTCAATCATTTTTCATAATTACAGCTTCACCTCTGCAAAAATAATTAATTCTTATGGGCACAAGATGTCAAAAATTGATTCTCAAGTATTTGTAAGTATTCTTGCTATGCTGACCTTGGGGAATTAAAAAACTTAAGAGAGAACTCTGAAATGATGTGGAATTATTACAAAATATACAATAACATAGAATAAATACCAAATTTTAATACATTAAGTCAAATTATACAAATCAAATGAATATCTACATTTTTTTAATCTAAGATTTCTACTGAAGGTGCTTGGTAGAATTTCAATATTAAATTTTAATCATACAAATTGTGTACACTTCCAAACGTTTTGCAACAATCTGGGTCCCGGAACTGTCATTTTAAGTTCAGTCGTGTACTCTAATGCGTGACGATGCCGAAAGGCAAAATTCGGGATTATTGAACTCAGATTTATTTGAAAAAAACATTCAGCACATCATATTTATAATTTGTTATTTATGTTACAAAATAATGTTCTGTCTTTTAAGAAAAAATATTTTGCATTACAGCTAATGCCAATGCGCAGAATATTTTAAAGTTGAAAGATCATACGAGATAAACGATGTATCGATGAGAATATTTTTCGTAGGTCACTCGAGATCTACCCGAGGAGAGTAATTGACACAATCACCCACGTCTTAGGTCTCAAATTTATCAAACCCAGACCCACCCGATCGGTAGATTCAACCAACTGGATCCATGGTGAATTGGTGTCAGCTGTAATGCCATGTATTTTCCTTTTCATTTACAACAAAAAAAATATTTATTTGTGCCAACTGCAAAAGATATTTGTTGATATATGTTAAATTGATATTATTATATTTGCAGGCAAAGATGACGACTACTTAAGCGGAAATTTCAACCCTGGAAAGCGCTGCGCAAACATTTGGGATGAAGGCTGTATCAATGGTCAAATACCTGGATCAGGTATTTTATATCAATTTCTATAGAAGCTCTTTTTCATTCTGATTAATTAAATGGCTAGGCAAATGAAATAAGACAATATCAATGATCATGCTGTTCCAGTGCTCTAGGGCTTTTGATTGCAGTCATGTTTTAAATCGAATGATGAAAGCTTTCATTCATTGATTCGTATCCAAAGGCTTAGATGTCATAAGATAGTTTTGATTATGATTTCACCCACGTGCAAAAAAAATCAGTCTCCCTAAGTGTGCTTAACACTTCAAAATATCAAATAAGTGTTATTCAAGAACAGGATAATATAATATACATATTGAAGTGGATATGATTTTGTCATAGGCAAAGATGATGATTACTTGAGCGGAAATTTCAACCCTGGAAAGCGTTGTGCCAATATTTGGGATGAAGGCTGTATAAATGGACAAATCCCTGGATCAGGTATTTGATGGAAATTGTAAATAATTCACATGTAAATATAGATTTGAGGTCATTATTTGCTTTTCAAATCATTATCCTATGTCTTTGCTGAGACACAAAACTTTATATGTACATCCAAAATGACTTGACCTTTGTCAGCTAGTTATTTTTTTCAATAAAATTGCTTTTAATGTATCTTCTAAAAAAAATACCGGCTAAGTTATGAAATATTATTCAAGAAGTTCTCAACATTTAATGCCGTTTTAAAAAATCCAATATTTTGAGTAAAGTGGAGCAATGCCACATAGAAATGTAAATTTTAATTTCTATTTCGAAAAGCCAAGATCGCCAGAATGTGATGTGTGTACTATTTAACATCTCTCTGAAATGTAGGTGGTTTAGATATTTTTCAACTTGAAAGGTAAAATAACTTTATTTTAATGCTTTTGTTGGCTTAAGATACCACAAAAAAAAATCATAAAAGGGAGCTAAATTAGACTGGAGAATTTTGAACACAGTTTTTAATGAAGGCACAAATTTATATGGTTTGTTTAAGCTCGTTGAAAACATTATTTTTCTTATTTAACTTGTAAATGTCATCGGGGACATTATGAAGAGTTTTTGAACAGATATTAGTTTACGTCATTTGTCTTTTTTTATGTATTTGGTAATATTAAGTAGCTTTACCTATTTTTCAACAGTATTTTTTTCAATTAACAGGAAAAGATGACGATTACCTAAGCGGAAACTTCAACCCTGGCAAGAGATCAGCGCTGCATTATGCCAAGGGAAGACAGCGCTTCCACCAAAGACTGTTCCCCAAGCCCAATTACCACTACTAGACGTCCTCGTAAATGATTCATCAGTCATCAAATTTATTAATAATGTACACTTTCTAAAGAATCAATTTTATTTATTTATTCATAACAAATATAAATGTTTTAAAATATCATATAAAAATAGTTTTTTTTATCCTATTCACTTACGTAACATTATTCAGCAAGGCAATTTTTTACAGGATACTGAAAATAAATTGTAACTATAAATATGTCATATAAATATCAGGAAGATTTTGACACTTTCATTTATTGTCCAACGAAGAAAACCCAAATGTTAATATTATTTTTTAATTGTTAATGCATACAATAAGATATAACATTACCTCTTTACCTTTGAGGATAACTAGTACATAACCCCTATTACCCGAACTAATTGTCACTGGTGATAGTGGGTGAATTGAAAAATTTGGATAGTTAGTCTATCATACAAAAAAGCAGTAAATGTGAACAAAAAACATTCAATACAAAATTAAAAATATCTTTAATTATTCCACGTATTGTGTAACTAACTGTGACACGTGTTTCGCCTCTTTCAGAGGCATCTTCAGACTAGTAAGTCTAGATAGTAATCGCAAATTTTCCTTAAGTAATGAAGCAAGATTGATTCTAAAATTTTTAAATTATGAAATTACAAAATGGAGTTTGGGTTTTTTTCCTTTTAAGGAAAGCAAAGAGGGGGATGATTGAATCGAAATAAAGCAAACATGTTTGAAACACGTGTCACAGTTAGTTACACAATACGTGGAATAATCAAAGTTATTTTAAATTTTATATTAAAATGAACTTCCACAAAGTTACTGCCGAAACCATCGAAAGTATTGACATTCAATACTTTTCTATAAAGCATTATTATCTGTAATGCTGAATGTACCAAATAAAAATGGTTCATGTATTTATTTACTCAAGATGTTTATACTTTTGCATACATTAAATAGACATTTTATTTGTCATTGCCAGCTATTTCATTTTAATATTTTAAGGATAGAACTATTTCATAATCGTCATTCTCACAAAATATGAAGTGCACATGTCTGATACAAGTCACTTTATTTATATTGAGAATGCATCTTCCACCATTTAACAACTGATAGACTCTTTTTTATTTAACTGAGATCAGTATAAAAAGAATTTTCGGATAATGAAGGTTATAACATTAACAAATTAATAACAATATATTCTATTGCTCATTCATCAAGAATTTAACATAAGCATTTAATTGTTCAACATAAGGCTGAGACAAAGCAAATTGTATTCATGATTATAATTTCTTTAGTTAAGGGTTTATTGCTATAGTTACAGATAAAGTATGAATTTCTCATCCATTAATGACAGTTGAATGATTATGTATTTTTTTTTAAAACATTTTCATTTTTTAGCCATTACGTATCACGATATTTTCAACGGTGGTTAGTTTTCATTGTACATAAAATATTATGCTCAATTGGCAGTATGATTTTATTTACAATATATAGGAAATATATTTAAGGCATTTGTGACTGTAGTAGAAGCAATATAATACACTTTATATATAAATATTATTTAAATGTGTTTAAGCCACATTTTTAAACCACACATCAGCTTAGATAAACACTTTGAAGTGTTGAATATTCTACTCATGTGTCATATGAACCGTTCAATTAATTAATATAACCATAATAATAACAATTTACATCTACACAATTTCACAAAGTGAAGGCATCTGCTGGCATATTAAATATTGTATAAATTAGGACAATATAATATGTATATTTTATTATTCAATATTTTGTCATAATCTTGTATAAAATGTAAAAAAAAGAAACATCAATAACACATAATAGTAAATTGTACTACAAATTTAAGTTAAATTATAATATGTATAATTTATAATATAATTATAGTAATAAAAGGCAACATTACTAAGGCGGGTAGGTAGGCTTTGAAAAGTGAGACAGACTAAGATGATTGGTTTCACTGTCTCGTAAATTAAAGTATTGAAGAATTGAGTAACGGTTTGGATATTAATAATATCAAAAAAATGTGTTTATGTGTACATATATCGTATTCAACTATATGTGAATCATAGTCGAGGAAACTTCAAAGATTAGAAAAATAGCTGTGTATGTTTTGAATGCTGTCAATAAGATAGCAAGTTAGATATAGTTACTGTTCTGTAAGAGAATATGTACTGTGAATGTAAGGAGTAAAACAATTTTTGGCAAAAAAGATAATGAAGAAAATAAATATTCAATTGCTTAACAAACGTGGAAGACAATTTATATTAAACTAGGTCATAAAACATTATGCCAAAGAAGCAATTAATGTTACATATTTATGCTGAGACAAAAGTAAGATTCAATTACTAAGAAAATGATATCTTCTATTAATTGCTTTAGCGCTTATCAAGGCAGTGAGGATCCTACTTTTAACCGATACAGATTGAACAGAAGGAAGTTTAAATCTTGGAAATTTCATAAAGGTACAATGTTTAATATTATCCTTATTAGGTGCAAAAAATTTGCATTATTAATTAATAAGAGATAATTTTTAAATACGAATATAAAATTAAAGGTTAGCTGCCAAAATAAAATATGTAGAAAGAAGTCATCAATCACTGTAGGATTGAATTTTGAAATTGCAATTTCACATCTTGACATGTTTTAATATATTGTTTGTACAATAATTCTAAAGGTTTCCAGTCAAAATGATTTATCAAATATTGTACAATAGAAAATGTGTTTCATCAGTTTTCATTGGGGTCAGTTACTATATTATTGAAACAGTGAATTTTCTTGATACTCATTTCAAGTGATGCGATAAGACAAATTACACAACGAAATTAACTAGATCTAATTTTCTTTAATTGAAGAAAACCTATGCATAGATTGATGGGATGTCGCAAATCTATCAAAGTTGATGAGTCCGGTGGCGTCCATCTCTAGCCGAGCGTACATGTAATTCTTCCGAGGGATGAAATCCGCTAGGATTTGCCGGAGGAGACGCCATTTTAGGTTTGGGTTCAGAAACACCGTTCTGTCGAAATTTGGTGGAGTATTTGTAGAAATCTGACATTTCGAAGGGCTTAGTCTCTTCTCTGTAAGGAATCCATTTTCCTGATTCGACAACTGTGCAGTTCTGAGGAGATTCGTAGGCCACATCGCGACGGACCGGCCTCACAGGGGCATCAGGCGAAGGAGGCCGAGGCGGAGGCCGACGAAGGCTACCAGTTCTACGGGGGGAAGATGGATCCGGAGCTGACGGCGAGTCCAAGGAAGACTCATACCACTCTTTCTCTTTTGCCTTCTGGTCGTATGTCTCCTCTGGACGATCGTCGAACGGGAGAGGATATGCGAGACTGATGGCCACACGTGCTGGTGGTGAAACTGGACGACGTCTGCGAGGGTCAGAATCTGTTGCAAAACGAGCGAGTGCAACAGGGGCATCCCCGGCGAGTGACACGGTGTCCAAGCGCTCAGGGCGTGAAGCAAGGTGATACGTCTGCGCCCTTTGCAAAGTGTTCCGGCGTGATGGATCACCTGAATGTACAGACCTAGGGGCGGCCGACAAGTGCTGACTTTGGGCTTTCAAACGGGACGCAAGTTGAAAGAGCAGAGGCGAGTTTTCTGCGTCGGCTATACCTCCGCTGAGCATAGGCAGCCCGCATCGCGACGTCACATCCGGATGAGAAGAGCTGAAATGAGTTTCTCTTGAACGCGAAAATCGCAGAGCCTCAGGCCCGGAGGTATGATAGAATCCATCGTATCGCTCGACCGTGACCGTGCGGTGTAGAGAGAGCGCCCCAGGAAGCGAGTCCGCGGGGGGTCGCCGCGGTGGCGGGGCGGGGTACGACCAGGAAGAAGGTATTCCGCGGACTTCGGTTGGCAACGCAACGCGATCAGCGGAGATGCCGTCGATCTTTCTTTGGCGTCCCGACGCTTCTCCGCGGACGAGTACCCCCGGAATTGATTGTGTAGATAGACGGTGGGATCGCCGCCTCCTCGACGGGGAGCCGGCATCCCCGCTCGTCTCGGAGGGACGGCGGTGCGAAGGCCGCGGCGTCGCACTGTCCGCGTCGCTTGTCGCGCTTCGTCTACGATCGGATTCAGAGTCCGCGGCGGTAGACTCGAGGGGAATATCTGCCGGTACCTCTGGTGGCATAACTCCCGTCAGCTGCACCTCTTGAACGCACAGTCTGTAAAGATCTTCGTTCTTGGCAGCCAGTTTAATCTCCAGCTCCCTTTTTCGGGCTTGCAGTTTTGCTAGTTTGTCTAGTTTGTCCGAGTGGAGTTCGCTTCCCGCCGCGCTGGTCCCCATGGCGGACGTTTTTGATTATGTAATATGAAATAAAATAAATACTTTCCGGGTGCTAAAAACAATAATACGACATTAAACAAAACTCAAAAATACGCAAACAAATATGACAATAATTACTTTATTCCCATTATGGGTGTCAACATTATAAAGTTGCCATTAACTAGATATATAAATGTACAAAGAGTTGCCAGTCTTCAAAGGGTCATTTTGATTATTTTATTCAAATAACAGAAAATTGGATAATTGGGCATTTTTACCGCCTTAACCCTTTCAGACCTGACTTTTTATCTTTGAGGGAAAAAAAAATATTTTATTGAATTCTGTTAAATGAGACAAAGATGAGAAAAATATATTTTTTTATTTTTTCAGATCATTTTTTTGGAAAATACAAAAAGTACATTACAATGTACAGCAGGTCTAGAACAATGTTCCCTCTAATTTTCAGAAGGCTATGTGCGCAAAAATTATTGGCTGTGCAACTTTGACAAGAAATAAAAAGATTTGTGCGCCACATAACGGTATTTAGACATACTAAACGAAAAGGTAGATTTTTAATAATGATAATAATTAACAACATTATTTGATGTCAATTAATTTATTCTGGTAATGATATAGGTGATGTAATTTTTGTGCGCTCTTTTATAATGTGTGTGGGCGCACTCGGCGAGCTGTGTGCGCGCGCACACGCGCACAGCTTAGAGGGAACACTGGTCTGGAGTAATATGAAATATTTTTATCTTACCAAAAATTTTAAGCAGTTTATAATTTTTTCAAGATGAAAAATAAATAGTAATAACAAATAAAACAATGTATACATTACGAAATTTTTTTAAAAACACTTTAGTAGAATGAAAATTAGAAAAACAATTTTTTTTTATGTAAAACATAAATGGATTCAATATTTTCCACACTAAACATGTGAACGCCTATTACAAACAGGATATTTACATCGCGTAGCCTCTTTTTTATCATCAAAGTACGACATATAATCCACACAATCGTATTGGATTTCTTTCGCTCGATGTTTTTCTCCACGTCGAACAAATTTTAGATTTAAATGGACTAAAAAATGTATATATATATATATATATATAAAAAAAAAAAACAAAAATATTAATAATTTTCTTAAAATTTCTTATGGAAATTATCTGCATTACAATATAACAACCAACTTTTTGACGACAGCAAAAATCTACAAACTTACATATGACTATCTTACAGATCCCATGTGTATTGTGATGTACACAAACTTCAACATCAAATAACAGTACTATGGGTCTGTAAAGGTTAAATTGAGGAGCAAATATTCAAAAAGTGTTTTTTCACAAATTTAAAAAAAATGCTGTTTATTATCAGTTCTGAGAGTCAATAATATATATGAATGGAAATCACAATTAACGTTCAAAAAAAGTTTTTTCCTATAAAAAATTAAATCATAAAGTTGACACGTTCATGCAAAACGTGTTTTCTCCAACACCTAAATTCAATCAAAAGATGTTTTGTCCTCTCAACCAATCACAGCGTAGAAGCTGTCATATTGGATGTGTGACAAAACGCATTTTGCATGAAAATTGTAACTAGTATACTTTCATTACTGACTGTATTTATTAACAGAAGTTGTGCTTTCAATGAGTTTTTTTTAGAGTGCGGATAGAAAGATGGGGCTAGAACAGGACTAATGGTTAACTAATCGCTCACGCTTTGCTTTTTTAATTCTAGTATTGTTAGAGTGAGAGGGATAGATAAAAAAAATACCAACACCTTCAAACAGAAATCGATCTTTTAGCTCTTATCTTAGTTCTATTATTTTTTTGTGTACCATTTATACGTTTTTTGGGAGATTATGATTAAAAGAAATATTTTCAAACGTCTTTCGACAGAAAAAATAAAAAGTTTTCAAAGGAAAATAAAAATCATATTTTATTAATATTGATTTGAAACATTAAAAATATCGAGAAAAAAGGTACCGGAACGCCGTTCCACCGCATCATATGGGAAAAAAAAGAATTGATAATATGTATATAATTACACATATGCTCTATAATATTAATAAAATATAATGATATTATAATTTAAGATTTCGACTGAAGGTGCTTGGTGGAATTTCAATATTAAATTTGAATCGTTCAAACTATGTACATTGTCAAGTTCATCCGTGCACTTGAACGCCTGAAGATGCCGAAAGGCGAAACCCGGGTCGTTAGTGACAAAATCTGTGAGAATGTACATAGTTTGAACGATTCAAATTTAATAATGATATTAATTACGATATAACTAAAAACTCTTAATTTTCATTCAAATAGTGTTTTGTCCAAATTTCAAACCAAAAAATTAGCTAATCCAAGAGTTCTAGATCATACAAAATACGTGGATTGAAATTCATTCCGTAAACAGTTTAATTTTAATAACAATTTTTTAAGAACTTGGGGTACGTTATCAAATGACATGTTTTTCATCATTTCCCAAGTTCTGCATTTGTGTGACAAAACACTTTTTGAATGTTTGCTCCTCAATTATGAATCCAGCAGTGTTTTTGAAGCGCGAAAGTTTCTTAATTATTTTTTTACTGATTGAAACTATGAATTTTTAAGGCTTATTTATTTTGTCAACTTAATTGCTATAAAACTGTTATACAATTTGTGTGAAATATGACACGGCGGACATGTATTTGTTCAAATGGACACAAACTGAAATAATCATGTCTATTATAATTCCCTTGGGAAATGGAGGATATTTTATTTATTGCCGGTTTGTGAACCGCCGTTAAAAGTTTGCCACAGTGGTGAAATTAGATATGCGGAGTTCTGTGTAAATGAAAAAGAGAAAATAGTATGAAATTTTAGTATTAATTATTCACCAAATAAAATTATTTGTGATCCTTTTCCTCTTTATAAATATCTACCTATATTACAATAAAAAACTTCCTTTTGCAAAACATCCACAATATAATGTACCTTATATTATATTGTAATGTTCAATATATATTTTACTTTAAATTTCTCAGTTGTTTAATTATATAGCTACTTATTTTAGAGGACTTCTTAAATTAATATATTGATATTTGCGAGCCTGATGACATTATATTTAATCTTCCTTTTACACAGGGGATACGTAGCATGCTAAACAACCGTGCAAAAATAGAACACAGTAAAAAGGATAAAGTGAAAATAGTAAAATGAAAAATAGTTTTCATTATATTGTACCGTGTAAATACTGTAAATCTTGTAAAAATACTACTAATACTAAAATAAAAGGGACTACTATTTATTACCAATCTATTATGGTTTATAGCTATTTTGTTTTTCAGGTCTTGACTAGATCTATATCTCAATTGACTATATCTCAATTTTAAAATTAATATATGAATTCTAGAGCCACTAGTGTTTTCATGAGTTTTACTCTCCTAAGCCACTCATGCTGGATAATGTGATGATAGTGATTGTCTTACTTACTATTTTCATTCTGGAACCAGTCGTAAAATTCCAACAATAGAATTAAACACCTTTCGCAATAAGGAGATGTCGATATGGTCAAAAAATGGTTTATCACAAATCACATGTTGAGTATAAAGAAAGAGAAATAAAAGGGAAGGGAGGTAAATAAAAAAATATGAACTTTTAAAAGTTTTATTCATTAATTAATTAGTATTTTAGTAAATAAATACATTAATATAACTGTTTTTTGATTTGCTCAATTAAATTAATTATATTTATATATCATGTCTTAGAAAATTCATCGACGAAAATTTATCTTAATTTGATCGCGATATAGTAGAGCTGTTTGACTTACGAAAGAAGTCTGGAGTACACATTGCTTGATATTCAAAGGCATGTGGTAGTGAGAAACATGTTGAATATACTCACAGTGTATTTACATCTATTTTACGGTTTTAGTGTTGTCAGTGGGGTTAATTGTACAAATACTAATTAAATCTTTCAAATATACTATATTCTTTCGTACTATTAACTATATTTGGATGATAAATGTTGAGCGTCGAACGAATCGATCGGCGTTCCGGAAAATCTGATTTCAAGTGAAAACCGTGATCGTTTCCGGCTTTCTCGAGAAAAAAATAATGGTATTCCATAGATGAATCGAACGGTTGTGTGCAAACCGTGCTTCAGCACGACACGCCTTCCTCAGAATGTTTCACGAATTGACTTTAAAGAAGGCTTCATTAACCCTTTGCCTGTCTGCAGTCGAGATCATTTGACTGCTGCAGAGGGGCGAGAGTTACTTCGCTGCACCTTGGTGCGGCTGGCTTGAGTAGGGCGCATAAAACCGGAAGGCGGTCGCGGGGAAACCGAAGAACCGCCAGAGTCGGCGCGAACAAGTGCAGGCACAGCCGGACGAGGAACACGATGAGCCACAGAACTACCGCTGGAACTGCTCCGTGATGCGGCCACCGGAGGGCGTTGCGCCAGGGGAGTAGCACGGGGGCGAGGGGGAGGTGGCCCTCTCCGTACGGTGGCAACCGAAGCTGAAGAGTTAAGGGAGCTTCGAGAGCTTCTGAGAGATCCGCGACTTCGAAGACTACCGACACTTGACTGGGAGTCGGCTTTACGTAATCCAAGTGCCCGCCTATCTGGTGCCTTGGAATCGCGAACAGGCAGACGCGGAGAAGCGGCGCCAGCTGTGCGACCCCCACTACTGCGAGTGGAGATTTTATTTATTGCCGGTTCGTTGCATCCGGATGATGCTCCTTGAGACGCACTCTCTGAATTGAGGCTCTGTGTCTCTTCGAATCCTTCATCTTTTAGTTCGTTTTCTGGTCGTCGTTCAGGATTTTGTTCTAGTGAAGTAGCTGTCCGGACACCTACGAAATTCGTGTGCCGAGCTGACCCTTCAGGAGGAGATTTGAGTTCTCTGATTGCCTTTTGTACGTCTTCTCTGTTTATGGATGTACGATGTCGTGCGCGATCTCCTGCCTTGATTGCTGGCAGTCCAGACTGATCACATTCTACCGTGTCGCCTCCTTCTCGCCCTGGTAACCTTCTCTGCCACCTCTTTAGTCGACCGTCTCTATCATCAACATCTGCCGGTTCTGATTTGCTGACCCCAGTCACTGGTCGTGAAACGCTTAGATCTAAGATTGTAGGTCGTGTCGTTCTTGTTTCTGCAACGGTTTCCTTTGATTCCATATCTTCTGTTCCCGCCCCTGGAGAATCGTCGCTCTGAGAATTATGATCGGCCGGCCTGCGGAAACGTCGTGTACGTCGTGCAGCAGAGTGTCTGTCAAAGTGACCGTCCCCTAAAATCTCAGATGCACGAACATTTTGTGTTTCTTTTTCAACTTCTACCCGCCCTGTAACAGTAAGGGATGGTTGAAACCTTTTGCATGGTTCTCTAATTTCACTCGGTGGCACGAAAGCTCGTCGGGTGACAGGTGGCGTCTCAATATTATCTGAGTCGATTTCAATTTTATTAGGGGTGGATTTATCTAGGGCGGTGCTTCGTCGAGCAAGAGGAGTAAGCTTAGATTTATCTTCTTCTAATATTGAGCCAAGAGGTGCAACATCGGGCGTCTCGATGGCTTGCCGAGACCGCTGTCGTCTTATGCGGCGCATGTCTTCAGCGCTCTCTTCCGCTTTCTGTTGAGACTGTATGTTGCCATTTTCGGGCTGAATATCTAGAAATTAAAAGAATACTTAACTCGGCCACCAAAAAATTAAGCCAACCTTCATTTCAATCTCACATTTTAATACAATTTTGTGTTATACTAGTGTACATATGTCGAAAATAATTATTTCTCTTTATGTCTATAAAAAATGCTCCAGTACCTTCGATAGCTTCCATTGCGCTGACAACATCTTTGTCTAAGACTGCTGACGGTTTCCAGTCACGCCTCTCTCGAACATTCTTCTGTTTCTGAATGGTTTCATTCTCTTCTTGATTCTCTGGCATCTTGCCTTCAGGTAAAGTATCTAATGGTCCACTTCTTTCACTTTCTGAAAATTTTGTCTCAGTTTTAGATACCCCAATTATTGTTTATTTTTTATGTGAGGGAAAATTTTTTTGAGATTATAATGAAAATTTAACTACTAACTACATCTACTTTTCAATCTCGTAAACAAAATCAAAAAAATAAGAATAACGAAATAAAGCGCTATATAATTGTCTAATTGTATTTTAATGAAATGACATATGGTCAGCATTTCAAATATATTGTTAACAATATTTAGTCAAATTAAAGCCAAACTTGATACATTAAAAAAAAGTCAGAACAATCCATATAAATTCAAAAGCTTTATTAGATTTTTTCATTATCTTAAATTATCATAGAACACTTTAGTTACCTGAATCCTCAAAAGATCTTCTATTGACTTGAAGACGCCTAGACCGAGAACGTAGCTCATCTGTCTGCTGGTCTTGATGATTGGCTCGCAGCCAAGATTCTATCTTCTGTCGCCATTCCCTTAAATTTTACATTCATATTTTACTAAGCAATTACATATTTTTTATCATTGAATATTCTTGAACAGTGTAAACAGGTTAAATCTATTCTATTAAATTAATCTAACACTAGATATAACATTAAATATATGTGCATACTTTCTTGAGTAAAATAAAAAAAATAGACAAACAGATTATGTTGTATTGTTTCGTGTAATTAAGAACATTTATCTCACTTGGGCTTCGGTCCTTCCTCCTGAGGAGCTTCTGTGGGTTGTGGTACCGGCTGAGGCACATTTCTGGGCGAAGGCGGTCGCTCTCGGGCACTACCTGTTATTTCTAATCGTGCTCGAACAGGACCACCTTGTCGCGCCCATGAACGATCTAAATAAACATGGCAATTTGATTTTTTAGGATGGTTGTGTTAGAGTTGTAGTAAATGTGTCAATCCACAGTAAATAATCATCAACAATAAGAAGAAATCATATTATATAGAGTAAATATCAATGTATAAAATTATCAGGAAACTATTTATGCTTTAATTGAATAAACGAGTAAGTGGTTACCGACCTAGGCTTCCCCAGGACTTGCGCTCCCTCTGTGAGTCGGAGGATGTCCGTAAGAATCTCAGAAGACCTCCTTCATCTTCTTCTGAAGGCAAACGGCCCCGACGCCGACGAAGGCTTCCAGTCGGAGTTATGTCTGTCAAAAATTTATCATTAATTACAATAAATTTGGTTTTAGAATTGCTATCACACAGAATTCGAAAATTATGAAAATAATACAACAACAAAAAAATCTTCTCGGCATAAAAAGAATAATATTAATGTTCTAATATGTAAAAAATATCTAATGTAGCAGCAAATTCCCAGTTAGCCCAGTGTACCAGATATCAAGGATTTTTAAACTAAGACAGCCAAAATAACTCAGGAGAGACAACACCTCACAACCCAGCGAAAAGGGAGGCCCAAATTTCTACATACTTCATATAACAAATTACTTGGGGGGGGGCCTTATGTTACGTTTGCATGAGGGGTCCAAATTCATAGATACGCCACTGAACTGCAAAAAACCCATGCTTAAGATCTCAACACTTGACCTTGCCAGTGTCTCAAATCTTCTGATTGATAAGCAGACTTTACCACTAAACCACTGGATGGTTGGCAAACTGCGGCTCGCGAGCCACATGCGGCTCTTTGGCCATTTGAGTGTGGCTCTTCCACAAAATATATAATACCGTGCGATTGAAACTTCGTGTCTCGTGCACAGAAGTCGGTTTCGGGATTAAAACTTAGAGTTGGATAGCAAAAGTCAGTTTTTAAGCAAATAATGCACCTACCTATATATTTAAAGTTTAAAAAATTTGGCTCTCAAAATAAATTTCAATCGTTGTATAGTTGATATTTGACTCAGTTGACTCAGAATTTGCCGACCACTGCACTAAGCTAAAAAGACCGACTATATTAAAGTGTCCTCTCCTCATGTGTTTTTGCATAATTACAAAAAAATTTGAAAACTATTGTTAATTGTGAAAAAATCCTAGTTATTAAGTTTGAGAGATATCGTTCAAAAGTTGGTATCTGCAGTTTTAGTCCATGTGATGTAGGCTATGATTTTGTATACATCGTATGTCAATCAGTACCTTTGAGTGGAAATTTCGAATACCGTCAGAACAGGTATTAAGCCATATCCTTAAAGAAGTCACTGAGAACATAATAATATGATCATTTGATTTGCTTTTTTATCAGTTGAAAACGCTAACAATCTAAGTAAAACTGGTCCTGTAGGAATAATATGTTGTACATACATGTACATATATTCATTATATCTGAAAATGGCATTCCAAAAATGATATTATAACCAGTTTATATTATATTAAAACAAGAATTTCCAAAAGAATTTTCTAAATACATATGTGCAGAGTTTATATATCTGGGAAATATTAAAAGGACTATGAGAAAGAAAGCCATACATATATTAAATGGTGTTCAGCATCACTGTTCCATCCTGCGTTAACTGCTACAAGTCATTGGCCGTTTGTTAGTAGATGAGATCATAAACAAGTTATCACCTATAAATTATTAATAGTCACCACTAATCAATTTTTGTAGAGATGAACCAAATTGAGTCTCCAATATCAATAGTTGTCTATGTTATTAATTGAATTTAAAAGTTTTGACATTTTAGTTTACAAATCTTTGAACCTTGGGATTCTGATGCCAGGCTTTTTATTTTTTATTTTACTGACCATTTTTAAAATCTGTTTTGTAGATGCTGATTCAAAAGACGATACGATCAGTGTGTATTCACATTTCATATAATATATTCCTGATAGCTTTAATAAACCACTACTACACTACAAAAAACTACTTATACAGAGATCACATATTTTTGTACTGAAACTCTACATTAAGTAAGTCTAAGCTTTTGGTTGTGTGATACAAACGACTATTGATATTAGCAACTTTATTTATACAATTGATGTATTTTGTAATTTAATAGCTTCTGGGAAAATTAAAATAGTTACTCCTGATCAGGGACGTTCCCAGGGCATAGGCGAGTAGGCAGTTGCCTAGGGGCGGCAAGTCCTAGAGAGCGGCAATTGATCACAGATTTTTTAAATAACTGAATATTTTTCACACAAATTTAATTTTGAATAAATATGATGCCTCAATGTCTTTAATAAAAATAATACCAAACCAAGAATCGATACGTATATAATGTGAGTGCATTTTAGATTTACACTATTTTTTATGATGTATAGAGGTAATAGTTATTTTTTTCATAATTATTGAACAATAATATGGGCTTTTGGATCATATTTATTTGCTAGGATCTTTTTTAATAAGTTACAAATATATTATGAATCATCTGAAAGCAAAAGGAATAATTAACAAAAGGTTTGTTCGGGTACGTAGGTGATTAAAAATAATGGAAAATAATGAAAAATAAACGGGGGCTATTTTAGAGGTCTGCCTAGAGGCGGCACACAGCCTAGGAACGTCACTGCTCCTGATGTAATTTTATATGTAGCCCAATTTAAAATTAACCAAGAGAACTTTGATCAAGTGAGTTGTCGAGTGACATTTTTTGATTGGTTTAAAATAAGGGTGTCCAACCTTTTTTCCCCTAGGAAGACTTTTCAATCTTAAATTTTCTCGCGATCAACTTCTAACACAATTCTTATAAGAAATTTATTTATTTAAGGTTTTTTCCCTTCTTCAAACTTAGAAATGTTTATTTTAAATGCGAAATACATATCATTAGATAGGTATGTGCTTAAAAAAAAATAATTTTAGTATTTTTGTATATTTTATATTTAAATTATATATTTGTTCAAAATTCACAGAAACTTTCGGAATCAACCAAATTTTGGTTTGGGATCGATCGGTCGATTGCGATCTACCGGTTGGACACCCATGACTTAAGATGTCTGCATTTTTTGAGAAATAATGTTATTCACAATAAAAAGCATGTTATTGAAATGCATTAAAAATATTAAATAAAGAGAATAATTTTAGGGAGTAAGTATGTAATATTAAAAAAAATCATAATGAAAATGAGTATAGAATACAAATTACATGTATTGACATTAAGAGAAAAATTTAATCAATTTAAATGCTACAATAACAGTTATCCAACAGAATAGACAACATTATCCCTGTAGAAAATTTTCAATTGGATTGATGTGGTTGATTGAAGCACCAAAATTATATTATTGTCAACCAGATGTTAATGTTAGTCGAACGAGATAATGTTCTCTTATATATGTATTGACATGATTGTCATAATGCTGCGCATTTAGTGTCATGTTTTTTTACTTTTTGCAATCCATTTGTAACTTAAAAAGCAAGATGCATATTTTATTAGTTTTATTATCAATAACAGAAAGTCAAAGCGTTATTATATTATTTGATTATAAACAAATGAAAAGCTGATTTTGAATATACTCATAAATTAATACCTGGAGATGCATCAATAGTTACACTAGGAAGATTTTCCGGATCTAAGCGGCGAGAAGGTCGTCTACCTTGTGGAAATCCAGCTCGAATATCAAGCAAAAGAGAGTCCACAAGTCCGCCTTCCGAGTCCGAACACGGGGTGCCAGCATTGCTTCCTGCCAATTTCATTATTGGATTCAATTTGATATAAATAAAAGTTCGTATGAGCTAAAAATTGAGTATAAGTATGAGTTTATGAACTCTCAATGGAATAGGAATATCTGCAGCATACATTCATCGTATACTGGTGGTTAGTATGTCACTAAGCCTTCTTATTCAAAATTAAGTTAGTAAAGAAGTATGAGATTTGGAAAGCAAAGGTTCTTATCCAAACACTCTTTCTAAGACTGTATTCTCCCACTTCCCTCTCCGGAGTAGGTTAGACACGATGAATAGAAAAAGTTACAGTTATCTATCCTGTGCATATAAATTCAATGATCTAACCTTTGATTGCAAGACAGAAACATTCAAAGAGAATTTGAATAGCAAGGTATTAGATATTGGGAACTTCGAAAAAGTCCATAAACATTAATAAATTCCTTTAAATAATTGATTAAAAAGGAAGATTGTTCTTAGAGTCAGATTTTCAAAATGTGTCACCTTGTCGTCGGCGAATTTGATCTTCACGTTGAGTTCGTCGGGCGACAGCCTGCTGCTCTTGCAATCGTCGTCGTGTGTTTTCTCCAGCCGCCTGACGAAACCGAACGCAGAAACTGAGCAGCACCTAAATAATTTTCATTTGTCAGAATAATTGATTTTCGATGTTATTTTTTCGGATTAAATCATTTTATAAAAACATATCAACAAACCTTAAAGCACTCATCAAGTTTAAATGAGGCAGGGTCTTCACAGAAGAAATCTGCCAACGAAACTCTCATTGTTTCTACTTCCTCCATATCTTTTTTGAGGGCCGATACTTCTTTTGTGGCCATCTAAAAATTGATAAAACAATTTAACTTAGTGATAGTTGACATCAAATGTAAATAACATTGAATCTTATTGTGCGATTAGGTACTGAACATAAGCACTGTATATGAGTGATATATTTATTACACAGATGTCACTAGTTTATCATTGTATAAAGACAGAAAATCCAATTTATTAATACATAGTAACGCAACTAGAGATTGTACACCTTCAATGTGCGGGTGTTTGAAAATGTATTGAGTGTCCAAAAGTCAAAGTTTTAGGTTTTGATTCTCAATCATATTTTGAGGAGAATGCAAAAACTGTACACACAACATTAAAATAAATTGTTTGCACTTCATGATGTATGATAAATTTAATCATGTCTATAAAATAAAAAATTGGATGGTGTTTTTCTGAATTATGGATATAACAATAAATGAAGACACTGTTGATAATGGTGGATTAACCAATATAAAAAATCGTAAACTTAAAAGAAGTCAGGATGAAACAATTGGTGCTCAAAAATATGATAAAAAGGTAAATTACAATTTGATTATAATAGCATAAATTTTCTTTTTCTTACAAAATTAATTTTATCATGTTTATCAAAGTGATAAACATGATAACCTTTTAAAATATAATAAATGTGCTTTGTTTGAAGGGCTGTTTGACATTTTAAAGTGCCTACGAGAATTTATATTGATTGACAATATATAAAATGCCAATCAATACAATGCAAAAATTTGTCGGTCATTTTGTACCCCATCGCTTTTCGGTACTCGAGTGTTAAAAGCTTAACAACCGCACGTCTTTTTTTATAGAATTTCACCTGGTGGCCGGGCAATTTTGTGAAAAATTCGCAAAAATTGTAATTTTACTAAATTCACTATAATTTGTAAACCAATTGAAATATCTTTACCAAAATTAATTTTATAGCTTCCAGATACTTCGCGTATACGCATATATGAGTCCGCCTGCCAGCAACCTTTATTTTTCAAAGATTTAAATACGCGTTCGGCGGTCTTTAAGCTGTTAATATAAAAATATTATATATTTTTTAGATATTCCCAGATAAGAGAACCTAGAAAACCGTTATGTGAATACACCAAGGCCATGTATAAATGTGTAACATTAGATTGTCATGACATATATGGGCCCCATGAAAATTTCTCATTTTATTATCTAGGATCTATATATTAAAATTGAATGACCATTCCCTAGCGAATTTTCTGGATCGCCAGTGCTCTATACTCACAGAGAGAAACTCGTCCATTTGACTTTTGATATCATCATCAGTAGATGGTGATTCAATTTGGTTTTTTAGCTTTGTTATACGGGCTTCAAGGGCATTAATTTCATTATTGATTTGCTCCGCTGTAGTTTTTGACGCATCTTCTAACATTCTTACGTCATCGGCGAAGTGAACCAAGTCCTTGTTTTTCTTTTCAGCTTGCTAAAATAAACAGTTCTCGTGAGAAAAATACTTTATAGAGATGCTCCATAATAAGCTCATACATCACATTGAGATTGAACATGGTTGAAGATAATAATTTATAATTATCGTATTTCTGTAACAGAGGCACCCTTATTTTAAATGCAAATAATAAAAAAATTACAAAACAAGTCAGTTAATGGCAATATAAAACATTAAAAATAATAATCTCTATAGTTTCTTACCATCAGTTTTAAACTTCACCAGACTCAGTATCTGATTTTTCTAAATCATTTTCAATATCTGTATTTTTGACAGCGATTGTAAGATGTAGTCAATTATGAGACGTACTCCAAATATGGAGATTTCAAAAAAAGTAAAAATGTCAAGAAATTATGTGAAGTATTTAATTGGAAGATCATATAAATTTATTATGTCATCAATATACTTAACTTACACATAAATAAGTTTGTTCTGAGAAACTGTAATTAAGTTGTTTTGAGTAATTTAACATATCTGTTATTTTGTGGCACTGCTGCATGATAATTTAATACTCTAGCTATATAACAATTATCATGAACTTTTTATTAGCCTCAAGTAAATTAAGCAAAGAAAATACATTGTTCAAAGATCATCTCAGACATGGAAAGCAGTAGTGTAAGACTTACAGTTGCAACGTAGTGCATTAGATTCATCCCTGGCTTATTAGCTCTTATATCTGTGAGTTTTTGTAAAGAAGAAAGTTTTACTCCAGCTGCACAACCCGCATATCCACCAGCATTCAAAAAATTTCCTGCCATCAACGCAATATATAATACTTCCTAGAAACAAACACACAAACAAATTAAAAAGTTAATGAAGGAAAAGAGATAAGTCACAAATGTGTTGTTTTATAAGAAAAATATTTTAATCTTCAAAGCTATGATATATTTCTTACATATAGCAAAATGAAATTAAAAAAAAAGCGTATTTAAGCATTTTTTGTTATTTATTTATTCTCATCAATGGCTTCCATTTATCGAAATCGTAAACGTATCCAGCCAGGTATTATAAATTCTACATATGCTCAAATTCCCTAAACATACAACCTTTAAACGTCATTGCTTTCCCAAAAACGCATTATTATTTTTGGTTAGTCTTTTGTTGCTTTTTCAGTGATTCCCCTTAGGAATTTATATATTCTTTAATGCTATCTGTCAAACTTCTTAGCGTAATACTTGTTATTTCAAGTTTTGAGCTATAATTCTTCATTATTTTCATTAATAATTAGATTGACAGATAGCAATAAAAATATTAATATATTGTTTTTCAGTGGTAGGTATAATAAAATTACAAATTATTGGTAAGACTGATAGTCAAAGACACATCATCAGTAATTTTAAATCAACACTTTTTTACAACTTATTTGGGTCTAGATTTTCATTGAGAACATCAGAATTCGGTTAGAATTTAGATCTTTATTGATTTGTATATTAACACTCAATATTATATGGCTACAGATTTGTCCACTTTCCCAATTCTTTCTTTTTATTTGAATAGATATGTATAGTACTCATAAATGAGTAAATAATAAAAAGAGCTCAGCCAGAGAAAATAGGCATCAAAATACTTGACCTTACCCATACTAGAGGTCTGCACAGGCCGAAATTTTACAAAATTACTCGGTCCGAGCCCGAAAGACTCAGGCCCGACTCGGGTCGAGCACGAGTCTAATACCACACTTGTTACCCGAACCCGACCCGAAGCCCAGATTTTTTCTACTCAGCCCGAAAAAAACCCGTTTTTTACACATTTCCAACAATTTACGGCTCTCTATAGAACGGGTAATAATTAAAATCATCATGGCTGACTTATGACACAAACATAGTCTGAAATATTTTTCTGAAGAAATAAATTCCTTACTCAGGCCCGGCCCAAGCCCGAATCTCAATTGCCCTTACCCGCCCGAAGGCCGGGCCGGAAAGTGACCCGAGGGCCGGGCCCGGGCCCGCTCAGACCTCTATGCTACACCATTCAAAGGGTTAATAAATTATGAAAATTACCTGTAATGCCTGACTGGACATTAAATCGTCTCCCGCTACTAGAATAGCGTTAATAGAGCTCTCTAAGTAACTTGTGTTTGTTCCAAATTCTTCTTTTAGTAGCATGGCTTCAATTCTCAATTTGTAACTGAAAAATGTAACCAATAATAAAATAAGCATCAGTTTCGGTGAAGCAGATCAAATATTATATTTTGAAACTAGTCAATACAAAATCATTTTTGATGAGATATTGCTTATTATCCATAATTATTCAGTAAGTCACATTCATACAACCAGATTGAACCATAATCCGTTTTTTATTAAGGCAGGTAAGATTACCAATGTAGTGGTTTTATTGATCTGTTGAGTAATATGTGTGTGTACTTATTTATATACAATATAAATAGTGTACTTTCGCTTTTTAAATGTTATGTTTTAGCAGAAATTAGTTCATAAACATTAAAATAAATCTTAACACGTCCTTTGTTATTGGTGAGTTGACATTTTTTATTGTTGGATATAATATGGTATTCGAAATCTTTCTTTTAATGATCTGATAGTAATTTACTTTAGGCCTTGTGTGTGATTCATTCATTACACCTCATCACTAACTTTTTTTAAAAATCCTTGTCTGCTCCCAGTATGAAGCATATCACCTCCTAATGAAGGTATCTCAACGGAAGCTTTATTTTCTACAACAACTGCATGTTACTCAGTTGCTGCAGTTGCAGAATGGGGATAAAATGGACAGACTTCCTTGACAGACATATTATAAACATCCATGTCTTGGAACAGAATAAATCGATTGAAAAAATGCTGTTCATAATGGGATTCAAGCCCTTGAGATCTGTCAAGGAAGTCGAAGACGTTGAACACCGCACTACAAACCTGGCTTTGCATAGTTTGCATAATCGCATATCAATGATCATACCATATATTGACACCCCTCTGCTTTGTTAAAGTGCTCGAAGCTGATCTTTGACACCATTGTTATTAATGAGAATGTGTTGATAAAGAAAGCAAATAATTAGATACGACTGTCAAAGCTTACTTTGGTAACTGGATTAGCATCATTAGAAATTTTTCAGCATTTCCAAGTTTGGTATTGTCTCCATTGAAAGCTTTGAGGACATCTAACTCGTCTAGCTCCGGAAGGAGTCTAAGAAGACCGCGTAACCGCTCTGACCCTACTGCACCTTCTGTGCCGCTTCGGAGCATTTCCATTATCTCCTCATTTGTACTGGATAAACAAATTAAATTGTATTAATAGCATAATAACACCCTTATTTAAATATTAAACTAATCATTGCAATAATAAAAATATTCATTTCTAATTTAAGTACGAAGAAAAAATCACAATCTCATTGTTTTATGGCTGTTGTCATTAACAATGAAAACAAGCCGACAAGATTCATAAAAATATATCTGTGAAAACTGAAAAACCAAACTGACAAAATATCTTTGTTAAAGTAATATTTATTTGATTAATATTATTGGCTTCTTAGCATGCCTACTAATAATTTTGATAAATATATTACTCTTTATAAAATTCTAAGGAAGTCAATTTTGTATTAGCTCACAGAACTAGAGCAAGATTAAGGACAACATAATGTAAGAGGGAGAGGGAGACATGAATGTCTGTGTTAACCTTTTCACATTCTTTTTCCATTACTATTATAATTAAATATATATAAAGATCATCCAGACTTACCTTCTGAACTGCTTAAGAAAAATATTAACATTGAGGCTACGCTTTCCATCGAGTAGAATAATTTCGGTAGTTTCTTTTCTGGGTCTCTTGTCAGCAGACTCCATAAGATGAGAACGACCCAACCTAGGAGAAGACCCCGCTGATCCCGGAGGTGCTTGCTGACAGAAAAGACCTTCCATCTCTTCCCAGTCCAATGAGCCTGAAGACCCGTGCTTGTGATTTGATGCAACAATGGACCAAATGTTGTTTTTGCCTATAACCTGAAAATTTGCATTCCTTCATGTTATCGAACATTGACTGAAATAACACCAAATCGTTTCTCATTGGGTTTGTTAAACATTGATTCAAAAGACAGTACCTAAGTTTTCTTACTAAATCTTAAAAATTGAGCCTAATATCCGAAGTATTTTTCCTCTGCATTCATGAGGTAAAAATATAATTGAAAAATTAAATAATCCTAAAAAACAGTAAAATTTTAATCAGTTCAAGTTCATCCGTGACTTGAACGCCTGAAGATTTCGAAAGGCGAAACCCGTATCGTTAGTGACAAAACTTGTGAGAATGTACATAGTTTGAACAATTAAAATTTAATATTGAAATTCCACCAAGCACCTTCAGTCGAAATCTTAAGGAGTCGTATAAGCTTATTTTATCAACTCATGAGGGGAGGGAGAATCCCCTATCTCCTTAATATTTTAATTTAGAGTTTTATTCTAGACCAGTGGAGGGGAACCTGCAGCCTGGTGCGGCCTTTTGACTTGATCAAAATATTCAGTTTGATCAAAAAATTATACACAAGCGTTTGGAAAAAGAGCGTAATCAACCTATTATGTGTTCGACAGTCGAAAAAAAGGGGGGGTGTCAATGTTTTCTTTACTGCAGCCTTATGTTAAATCAGATAAATGATTGTGGCCTTTAGAAATAAAAAGGTTCCCCACCCCTGTTCTAGACGATTAAAAAAAAAATGGCTATAAATAAGAAGTGTTTGGAAAATTGAAAAATATTCACACCTTGTTATTTGGAATTTTATTCCAGTTGACAGTTTTCATTTTAGTTTTGGGCACAGGGGTCTCCTGTTGAGGTAGTAGTCGAAGCTGATCCGCTTGGCTATCTGCAGCAGATGAAGGTGCGGAGACTCCTCGTGATGGAGGGGGAGGTGGAAGGACTCCGGGAGCAGGCGGTGGTGGAGGGGGCGGACCGAAACACGGCGGAGGTGGCGGGGGAGGTAACGGCGCATTCGAGGGTGGAGGAGGAGGTGGCGGCGAGAGGGCACGGCCAGCCTGTAAGGAAGACTTTCGTCCAGGACTGGTAGAATCACCCCGCTGCTGCTGACAATTGATACAGCCCAGTTTTCCCTGTGGATTTAAGAATATTTTTGCTACACTTGCATAATCTATTTTACTATCAGCCGTTTGTTGAAATAAAAGCAAATCTACAGATTATTTAAAATTGTCTAAAGATCTATAAAGGTCATTTAATATCATTCGTAAGGTGACTTCGTTATACTTTAGTAATATTATGTTAATAATTAAATAATAATTAATTTCATACCATACATTTAAAAAGTGCTATTAAAGTGTCTGGATATTATACATCATAGATACCCAACCGATGGTCCATAGACGGATGCCAGTTCATCGATTTTTTCAGCCGGTATACAAAAGTATTTGCACTATTTTAAAACTGGTCAATAGGTGTAAAAAGGTTAACAAACACTGCCATACATGACGCATGTAGAGAGTCTAAAAACTTATGGTATTTGAAAAGTATTTCTGACTCTTACCTGATTAGCGGGAAGGGTTCGGAGTAGTCTCGCGGCGTCCTCTTCACTTTCGATGAGGGTGGCTCGGTGGACGAGCGTCTCGGCGGCGCTGAAGGCTAGCGCCCCGAGAGGCTCGCTCGGCTCGGCGCGCAGCAGATGCTGCAGCAGGCCGAGGAAGGCGCCCTCCTGCGGAGTGTCTGCAACACGCCGCAGGACCGCGCAAAATACGTCCAGATGAGAGTTCAGGTTCAGGCCCCCGGGGGCCGGGCCGCGTGCGTCGTCGCTGTCTCTCTGCTCGCTGAACACATCCAACTGGACGCCAAGGTCTGCTCCAACGCTTGCTGCGCTTTCAGACCCACAGCTTTGTCTATAAAGCATGCGCACAACAATTCGGCAATGTATTCTCAATACTGTATAAAATCGAAAGCATTACCCAAAACTCACAATTGAGTCGTTTGGTATCAAAAGTAGAACTATCCATTTTTCGAAGTTGCGAGAAAAACACGAACAACGTATTGTTGGCTTTTTGAGTTTTATCAATTTTAACATAGCTCATCAACGAGTGCAACTTAAAGTTTGTATGGGACATCACTTAAAGTAACTCTGTGATTGGTCGAAATCCTGATTTACCAAACTGTTCTACTTTTGTTTCCAACGTCGTGGACAGTTCTGCTTTTGATAACGAGCATCATTTTCTTTTGCATTTTTGTACTACATTTATTTGACTTTTAAACATTTTTTTGATTTCTAGTCATACACTATAACCGGCAGAATAATGTGACAGCATTGGTTTAATTTCGACATATGAAGTTTTGCTTTTGATACCAGACGACTCAATTATATTAGTCATATGCGTGAAGTTTGTTAATTTAATTGTTGTGCTTTTCGAGGAAATCATATTAAAAAAATAATACTATGTATATTAATGTTTCGATATCATTACAGATTTATTTTTAAAATTCAATAAATAATTAATTCAACGAAAAACCAATACAACTTTGAATTACTGAATTTTATGTTAATTGTAACCAAAACTATTAGTAACCAAAACTGTAAGTTAACAATTAATTATTATTTCATCGCGTACTCATAAATTAGAACAAAATGTAACGGTGAGGTGCTCGAGTATTTGAGGGGCTTTCGTAAAAAAATGTATTTCCGTTCCGGTTTGTTAATCAAGAAGAATAATTGACATTTTATTCGATAATTATTGCCGAAAAAAAATATGGCAATATTGATGCAAAAACCTGTTGATATATATTTTAAATTATCAAGGATTTAATCTGGTGAAAACCTAAAAATCTATTATAATTTACTCATTGTGCAGTAGTGCAGTGCTTCCCAGCCTGGATCCGCAGGTTTTTCGCGGGAGTCCGTGAAAATTTTCATTCTTTCAACATTCTTTGTGATAAAATATGAACGTGTGAAATAAAAAAAAATCGGGGTTCCGCAGATTATTGTTTTCAGATTTAGGAGTCCATGGCATGAAAAAGGTTGGGAAGCACTGCAGTAGTGTATAATCATTTCATAAGTGTCTAAATCAACGTATTCTTCAATAGGAATGTTTTTAATATTGGAGAGTAAAAGAACTAGACAAGCTGAATTCCTGCAAGCACGCCCTCGAAATATATGACATCGTTGGCAAATACTGTAGTTACGTGTACGTGTTGAAGAATTTGTTGACTTACCTTAGTTTGTTGAGAATCGGCAAAATGTTCAAACCTGGAAAAATAATATTCAATCAGTTACAGAAATAGAAGCGATTCGTTTTCCAGCGCGGTGTGCAATGCATATATATTATAATAATCTTCATTTTATGATGATTTGATTATTTGATATTTAAACATACCGATAAATTCATTCCGTATTCGTATTCTGTCGTCTAAATGAGGTGCTGATATAATAAGGCAGTTGACGAAAGCCATAAGTGCAGTCTGGTAATCCAATTGAGTCGTCTTCTCCAACTCGGACACGATCACACTGAATCTGTAGCGCTCGCCTTTTAAACTCTGAAAAGTATTAAAGATTTAATATACTCAAAATTTACTGTAAAAAAAACTCTCATCGCTTCCAATAAAAACTGAAAAAGTCTTAGGATATAAACATATGAACGAAAATGCAATTGCAGCTGCAGGTTAACTGTCAGTTGTTGGTGGAAAGAAACTGTATTTTTGAAAATAAAGCGCAATTTTTGAATATTATGAGACGCACAATTTCTCGGACTTTGCAGTCGCATTCGAGATTTGTTTTTTTTCTAAATGTCATTTAATTTCGAATAAAGTAATATATATTTTTGGAATCCAACATTACTTCCGGGAGTCCGCGAGTCCGGGGACGTCATAATAAGAGATACTTATGAGATTACCGCTTAAATATGCGAATTCGAAATACCCAATATGTATTAAAAAACGGAAGTTTTGTGTCCATCTTTTTCTTTAACACTTTTCATCTTCAATAGATATTTATCAGCTATTACGAATATTTTAATTGTAGATGCAAATTTTTAATGAAGATCGTCATATTAGATTATATCAATCGTCTAACAGCGTTTCTCCACGACGTATTTTTTATCCATATCCGCTCCTAATAGGAGCATATCGTTTTTCTACGAGAAGTCTGTTAGTCAGTCGCTCAAATTCTCTTTTCCAAAGGGAGTAGTAGGGATAGAAGGATAAGGCTAGGACAGGACTAGTGGTTAACTAATCGCTCTCACTACGCCCGGTTATTGAAGAATGAATCGTAAGGGTGGGAGGCAATTTTTAGACATAACAAACACCCATGTCAAAATTTCTTTTTGTACTGGGGCTCGGACCCATGAGATCCGACACGGAAGCCAACAACGCTAACAGCTGCGCCATAGGAGCCGACAATATACCGACCATATTAGTACTATACCCGATGTATAGTTGAATATTAAAAAAAAAATAGAAAGCTTAAAATATTTTCAGTATCTAGAAGCGTGTAAAATGGGCTTTA
The DNA here is from genome assembly GCA_031772345.1 of Himalopsyche anomala. Classification (NCBI taxonomy): domain Eukaryota; kingdom Metazoa; phylum Arthropoda; class Insecta; order Trichoptera; family Rhyacophilidae; genus Himalopsyche; species Himalopsyche anomala. The sequence continues at coordinate 19,509,717 of CM062825.1, read as the reverse complement.
AACAAAGATATTGCAGAATGTCTTATATCTTTAACAAGGATCGCTGTTATCTGTTATGTTATAACAACTTTTTATTTTAGTGTCCAATTAAAAAAATAAGTTTTTTAATTTCTTTAATATCTTCAACGTTTTCTACCCATAAATTGTATTTCATTAAACTGTCTAATGAAAAAATTATCACTTAGAAATAAATGCTCTAGGTATATACATATGCGAACAATCTTTATTTTACTTGCTTCAAAATGATAAATTTAAATCTCAATACGCTAAATTTACAGACAAATCATCCATCTATAGTCATCGTCTTTGCATTAGAGCGATGATTACTCTATTGTATATTGAGTACCATCTTCAAAAAAAATATTTGAAATAAGAATAATTTATTCTTTAGTATAAGTTTACGGGTGGGCGTGTGTATATTTGTAATCACTTAAAATGTTTTTTCACAACACATTAATTATGTCAAGAGATACTCTTTCTTATAATAAGTGGTTTTTATGTCTCTATCAAAAAGCAATTGAATCCATTTTATTTCTAAATATTGGATAACTAGTTTGTTTAATTGAAAACACACATAGCAATGACAATATCACTTGAAATGAAGTGATATCGAGGGGTGAAGGGGCGAAGAGAAATTATAGAATGTTGAAGCTCTAGGTTCTAGATGGCGTCCGTGTAACTATGACTAGGGTATCCAATCCCGGACTCTTTTTGTGATCTCGAGATTGAACATAAAATCATGTATAAATTGGGATTCGGGATTGAGAAAATTTTTGCTCTTTTCACAATTTCAATTTCATGTCGATTTTAAAAACCCAGAAATTTGCGGATTTCCCAAAATTACCAGGGCGAGGCTTTTTTTAATTCCTAGTATTTGCAAATTGACAAACCCAGAAATTTACGGAATTCTCAAAAAACACTTAAATTTGGAACCTTCTTTTTTTTAGACCTCGCTCAACTTTCTGTTATTTTCGTAATCCCGAAATCCCGGGATTAATACTGTCACAATCCCGAGATTGGAGACCCTAACTATGACGATATTTAAACATAATATTAGGTATCTGAAAAATACCAAGCAGATAAATACAAGTATCAAGCAACTACGAAAAAGTCAGATCATTGTTTACCTTGCATCGAGTGAAAGTGTTTATATTTTATATTTAAATGCCAATCCAACTAAAATATATTAATTATGTTATTTTTTTAATTCTTTAAAATGTCTAATACCTGTCTAATATCTGGCACTTAAGTATTCATCTCTTTATTTCGGAATAGCGTGGAAAATCTGGTCCGGGAAACCTAATTTTTTACGAAAAGTCACAAAACTTCTTTATACCACACTTTTGATTGATTCGGTTTATATTTTTTCTCTATCCGGAATAATTTTCTACTAGTGTATTATGATATGTAGAAGATTTTTATGAATTGTAGCACAGGAAGATCTACCTACAAGATCAGAAGAGCAGTAGTCTGCATACGCCCGAAATATAACGTTTAATTTGTATTCTCGTGTTTATTTAACTTTTCTTTTGTCAAATTTCTTTGGGTTTAATATATCATTTCATTCGTTGTAGAACTCCGAAAAATCTAAATTGGAATTAAATGAGCAGTTATGTATACATACGGTTAAGAAATGCTAATGCTGATAAACTTATTAGGATTAAATAAAATATTGTAATTTTCCATTACACGGATGTCCAAATATTGAATCCAGCTTGAGTGCCCAATCTGTAAACACCGGTTTGTAAAATTTGTCAATCTCGGGCAACAGATGAATGATATTTGATTTATGGTGACCATTTGATTTTTTTTATTATTATTTATACAAAACAGGTTATTTGGAGCTGTCTGATTAATGAAGTGAACGATCGATCTATCAATTATATAAAATGATGAAAAAATTACTTGATATTGCGTACATTATTAAACATTCAAAAAATAAAGCTCTTATTTGTATTAATTCCACTTTTATTTGATATAATTACTAGCGGTTTTGCTCATGATGAGTAATATCAACTGAGTGTTTTTTTTATATAATGCCATTCTACCAAGTATTGACCATAGACCATTAAAAATGATATAAGAAATACTCGCTAAGCTAATGTCAAAAAATTGGGCACTCTAGAAACTGAAAATACCCTAGCCCAGAGTTGGAGAACCTGCGGACTTAACGGGCTCCATGTGCGGTCTCCTTCGACTGAGCATTTTTTTCGTTTCACTATTTTTATTCATTTATAAAATAATGTGCGCACATTGTTTAGTAGATCGCACTGAAGTTTTTCAAATGCGTCATTATTAGCCAACATATAAGATGACTGCGGTCTTCAGACATCCAAAGCTTCCCTATCTCTGCTCTAGCTTTTGTATCTTAGATACATAACACTGTCAGAGTCGAATACAAGTATAAGTACGTTTGAACAGAAAAGAAAAACAAATACAACACTATGATGCAGCGGTCACCAACCTTTACAATAATAATAATTTAAATTTAAATCAAACAAATATAAAGTAGCGATCATGAAAGATCCATGTTTTTATCATGAAATGAAAATATATTCTTATTTAATTACAATGATAAAATTAGTGTTATATTTGTCGGTCCAAGTTCATCGATTCTTGGCTCAAATTAAATTGAACATCGGTTGGCGACACCTCCCACAAAGCGTCTTAGTACCGATGTGTACTACGGAACCTAGTTATTTACAAATAAAAACACTGGTTTCATTATTAATTATTAACTTCCTTAATTTAGCGATGGAATGAGATAACTTAAAAGACACAATAATAAATTAAGTTTGTTTGTGTTATGTTATCCTGATCAATGGTTGGTCTACTTAAACACGTCTAAATGGTATTTATAAATATAGAATTTATCTTTAATCTGATGTTGCAATGGTTCTTTTGGAAATAATAATTAATATACCATTGAGTGAATGCACTCATTAAAAATGATTATTGGGCAATAAATCTAAAAATGTATTTAAATAAATCTCAGCGTGTATATGAACAGTGGCGTGTAAAGCGTTTACAAAATGGATAAGTAGACACACAGTTTATTGGTTAGTTTTTTCTGTTAATAAAAAAACTGATGTGATTATTCTATTTCACTTATGATAATTTTAAAAATGTGTATTGTTTTATTTTAATCTTACTAGTCAATATATATACATCTATGCAGGGCCGGCGCCACCATACAGGCGAAATAGGCAATCGCCTAGGGCGCTAATCTTTAGGGGGCGCATAAATTTAGTAATTAGATTATTTTTTATAATCTATTTTAAATCTAATAACAAATAATAATACGTTTTTTTATACGCGTATTTGTTCGTTATAATTATGTATCGTATTATATATACTTCGAAAAAGAGAGGTTGAGTAACAGTTCTCGTAAAAACTTATGTGTTGATATCTTCATTAGGAAGCCATATGATCCACATTGAGAGTGAACATGCATATAAAAAAATATTCCACAGATTGTTAAAAAGGGGGCGCGACAATAACCGCTGCCTAGGGCGCCAAATAACCTCGCACCAGTACTGTATCTATATTGTGGCCATTAGCCAATCCAGGGGGATGGCAAGAGCGGCCATGGCCACCCCCTGAGAAGAATTTAAAGACAACTATATAAAATTTCAAATTTAATAGCCACCTCCTGGCATATTCTCTGGATCCGCTAGTGATAGTGGCTTACATTTAGTGAAATGTTGAATGAATGTGAGAGAAATAATATAATATATTAAATTTATTTGTTAGTTTAAATAATGCTGACTTACTATTTAACAAATGTCAAAATGAGAATTCATTCATTTTTGAGAATTTAAAGAATAACGATGGTCATGATTACGATGATAAGATTCTGATGATCAGGAAACTTTGTTATCTTGCCAATTGGTATTTTAATTCTTAACCTGTTTTTTAATTGGTTTTTGTGACTATTTTTGGATGGATAGATTGAATATGACATTGAAAATACACTTATAATAAATGTAAAAAAAATCTATCAAGCATTGATACGTTTTTATAGTATGCCGATAAAAATAAAATTTTCCTTTTAATCTCCGGTTTCATCTTACAAAAACTGAGTATTTGGTATATAGCAGTGGTGGCTTATTTTTTTAATGCAATCTATCACAGAAATGAAAAAAATAGTATAAATTAACTGTACTAGATCGTTAATTATATATTTTACAATCTAGTTAACTCGACGATATTTCATACTGACTTAATATTTAGTACGACGCATAACTACGCCAGTGTTTTTACGATGTTAGCAAGTAATTTTATTACCATATTTATTACCTTCAGCCAAAGTATACAATACATAATGTATTGCAGTGCTGACGTAGATCACAATGCACATTATAAAAATATAATTAACTATAAATCTATCCGAGGTGCACTACATTTACAAATTTATTTGTAAACTATAAAATGCCAATAAAATTAAGAGTCATTATTTAATTAAATGGATGCTTTCCGAACTGTCAGATGATTGAACTACGTTAACAGATAATTTTGAATCAAAATAGCAGTTAAAACTGAACATGATATTTTATTTTAATAACACATAAGTCGTCATTTTGTTTTAGCTGGTGCTATCGAAGAGAGATAAATATAATAAATTGAACCATTATTTGAATAATAAAAATAATAAAAGATTTTTAGTACTTTTTCCACATAAAATTTATTTGATTAGGACCGGTTTCGGTCATCGCGAGCATTATCAACTGATAAGAAAAATATATAAACAGTGCTATTTATACAAATCAAATTGAAATAAAAGGTGTAAGCCAGGGTTTCCCAAACATTTTCTGAAATGGAACACCTGGCAAGTCAGGAAAATATAACGGAACACTTAGCTGAATTTTTAAGATATTTTTTAAACTGTGTTGCTGCGTATAAAACCATTCCAATTTGTTTCGGAACACCTACTCTGGCTCCGCGGAACATAGTTTGGGAAACCCTGGTGTAAGCAACAACTAACAATGAAAAGGATTTACAAATTACATTATAATTACACAAAATTAAAATGCTTAACATCTATGAAATACAATTTTTCTTATCAGTTGATAATGCTCGCGATGAGCGAAACCGGTCCTGATCAAATAAATTTTATGTGGGAAAAGTACTAAAAATCTTTTATTATTTTTATTATAATGCCATTCCACCAAGTATTGACAGTGAACACCTTAAAAGTGAACATTATTTAAATGTTGGTGAGTTTTACAAAATTAAAAAAGGAACCGTCAAAAATTTTTCCCCACTTTAGTTTCTGTGAATAATTAGTGTGTTAATCACAAGACATAATATCTACAGCGTGAGCTATTCTGTAGAAACACAAAAAAACAAATAATACATTTGTACAACCGATACTCTTTTTGCGCGTGGGATACGTTTCAGGTAACACCGTGCAAAAATACCGTGTAAATTTTACACAGATAAATCATGGATACGTGCAGTTATGTAAGTTAACAACATAAACGTATTTTTTTATTGATATTTTTACTTAACTTAATAATATTTTCATGCGTTTCATATTAATGACACCTGCGCTCGATAAATTTACATGATTTTTTAAAAAATCAATTAAACTTGTTGCAAAAATAGTTTTATCCTGTGTGCAGCTTTCGGACAATAAATAGATTATATAGTAAGGATCGTTTTAGTGTGTTGTTTTAAATTCGTGCAAAAAGAGAGCCAGGGGAGGGGTACTTCCCGCAAAGTGGAAAGTTCATCCCTATTTTCTAAATAAATTCGATAAAAATATTATTTTTAAATATTCTACATACTATTGCTTTCTTCAATCGTAGATAATATTATCATTTTAATTCTTGTCACTAAAAAAAAACTTTAATTGGTCATTTTGAATAATCTGCGATTGTAAATAATATAATATATTTATGATGTTATACCATCTCAATCGAAGTAACAATATCACATTAAACGTTAAATACATATTATGGCATACTAATGTGACCTTATCACAGGCCGTCAACTCAACGTCCACCAATAAATACCTGGTAATGAGCAAGGGTGTCCAGAGCCCGGCCATATCCTGCGGCGCTGTAAACGCATAGCGCCGAAAGCAGCTCCACCACCTGCCTTTTTACAGGGATGCTGGGACTGCCCAATGCCGCAGCCAATTTTCCCATGTACTCTGCATTCTCGACTATGTATTCTAGTCCCACACGGCTCTCCATAATTAGGCCTGGAAACAAGACAATAATTCAATTATTATACATAATCATTTTAATTTAAACAGTTGTATTTTCATCACCGGTAAAACAAATATTGAGTATGTTGCTGAGTGGAAAACGTCGATGTCTTCATTTACGGAGTTTACGATGTTCACAGGTTTGAGTTTGAATACCAGTAGAAAGAGATTCATAAATTGATCTACTTATTTGGATTCGAAGGCATAGATTTATGTGATATCTAAAATTACCTTCCACCCATCAGAACATAAAAACGGTGCGTATTGAAAGCAATTAGCTAGCCTATCCTAGCCACAGCCTGACTCCATTACAGTCTCTAAAAAAGAGATGTTAAGCAATTGATTACCAGCAGCAATTACCAGCAGACAAGATAAATATCATATGCATTTTTTTTTAATTAAAAATTTGATGCTTTGGATAGTTAGTCTTTTCTCCTCTAATTTAAGTCAAATGATAAAAATATAAAATCTTAAATTACAACACATTATGTGTACGAAAAATGATCCAGAGTATAGACAATTAAAGTTTATAATCAAGGGTGGGCTGGAGGGGGCTCGGGGGGCTCGCGCGAGCCCCTTGTTAAATTACAGCACGGCCGGCGAACCCCTTGTTAAGATAAGAAAATTATTCGTCTTAGCTCAAATCAGCACCTAACTGCAATTTCTGTAGATGGTTAAATTTTATTATGAAACAAGACTTAGTAGCCCCTTCATTTTTTCACTCAGCGTGGTGGGCTTCCGTGCCGGACCTCATGGGTTCGAGGTAATCACTAGTCCTGTCTTAGTCTTATCATTCTATCCCTAATACTTTTTTTTGGAAAAGAGAGGTTGAGCGACTAAGTAACAAACAGTTCTCGTAGAAAAAAAAACTTTTTTTGAGATACTTTCATTGGGAACGAAAATGGATACAAATAAATGGATAAAATTTACCGAGCCCCTTGTTAAGATATTGGCAGCCCACCGCTGTTTATAATGGTATTTTATACCAGGTATTTTAATTTTATTTATATGATAGCTTCTTGACTGTGAAAAAGATAACTTCGACAAAATTATAATATGAAAAATTAATTATATTATTTAGTATTTTGTGTGTAAGGCAAGTAGAAATGTCATAAGTTAGCTCGAGTCATGAGTTGCTGTAAGTATTTAAACATTACTATTATTAATGTCGTTCTCAGAAAGCTAAAAAATCCATAATTGACAGACTGAACATTTTTAAAAGGTATATATGACACACATAAAATCCCATTTTGAGTCTTACGTTGTCATGAACTTCTCTCGCATGTTCAAAATTTTCCAGCAAAAAGAACCGGCACAAATAAGATTAGTTTGTACAGTGACTGTATATTTGTCTTAGTGTGAAATTGATTTTTTGACTAATATTTCTAATGCGAGACCACGGATAAGATAATATCGCAGGAAGTTATGTTTGGTAAATGATTTGAACTTTTGAAATGTTTTCAAATCGTTTGCAATCGACAAAAATTAACACAATGTTTCCATGTAAGAAGATATCGCATATTATTGTTTTATTGTTCATTAAGCTAATATTTTAGTGTGATTTAGGAGCACTATTTTTAGTCACAACCTCCTCCGTCTTGATACATATTGATTTGTAATGGAGTTATTTTAAAATCAGTATGGTGCTAACAATTAATATACTATAATTAAGGGCTTAATCTACCTTAAAACTAGAATTATAGACGTTTCTAAGATTGATTTATTTGTCATGCCAAAGGGTACCAGTAGTTGTTAATTCACAAATTACAAAGAATCGATTTTAAAAGTACATATCTATGCGCGTAGTTCGTACGTATGGAGCATGTATAATTTCAAATATTTCTTTTTTAAACATTAGGTTATTTTAAATGATTTTATTCCTATTGTATTATTTTTTTCGAAAGCTACGATGGAAGTTATAATTTTATATCATTTTGTTTTTCATTTTCATAAAAATTAATGAGTTCCATAGTTTGATTGCCCATTTCATACCAGTTTTCAAAAATGATGCGATAAAAATCGACTAGCAATAAAATAATATTTTCGAAACCATTTATTTTGCTCTTTTGAAATACATATTTTACCTTACAGCTTACAATCGTTTGACATGGTTGTCTTTAAAAATTTATTCACTTTGTTGTGTTCAATGTTTATTTTTTTATCAAAAAGCATTTTTCTCTGAAAACGTCATTTTACGCTTATATTAAACTACATATTTAACAAATAGGCAGTAATATTACATTAGTACCTACCTACCCTCACACATTATTCAATTATTTTGAAAATCGAACGATGTGTTCGCAATGTTTGCAAGCCTGATATACCTAGGTCATTCACGATAATTTTCAATAAAAACTAACTTCATCGCTAAAACAATTAGCAAATGTCATCCGTTATAGAGTCACCGGATCGCTTTAGTAATAATTAATTTTTTTGGACAAAGCGTAGGTGTATCAAAAATCAATGGAAGGGCATTGTCTAACTTAAGCTCAACATTAACTGATCACACCAAAACTGAGAGTAGGTATATAACACAGGTGTGGGTTTTGACGAGAAGAAGCATTTACGAAATAAAATAACGTCCATTATTAAATCAATAAGGGAAGATTCAGTGAAATCTATTAATGAGAAAAATATGAATAATCAGTGGCGTAGCAAGGCGGACCGGAAAATATACAATATTTTTCGAGAATATATATTCATACATGAAAAAAAATTAAGCCACCTCTGGTAAAAATTCCTTGTTTGTAGTTAAAAAAAATAGTAGAAGTGAATAAAAACAAAAATAGATAAAACAGTGGGGGTAGTAGGACCGCTTCCTACGACACTGATTACTATCCTCCACTATAAGGTTGAGCTAAGAATCGAATCAACAATAATGATCGCCTTATTCATGATCAGACGTTTTGGCGGATGATCCTCATTCGAAGTTTCACCCACCCGATTCAGAAAACAATCTTTGGAATGTTAATGATGAGCAGTTTTGGCCACAAAAACGGCATAAAGTTTTTTTTTTACAAACATTTTTCTTTAAATGCCGCTGTCAAAAAAACTGAAGCCTTTGTCACACCATTAAGCCTTGATTCTTATGGAACTTTCAGATACACATTTTTTATAATATTTCAAATGTTACCGTTTATACAAATTTCTATATAAAATTTAACTGTTTGGTCATTTTATAACTCAGTGTAACCCATAGTGAGTTTACTGAATGACTAATTTTCACATGCCATTCGAGATAGTTTGCAAAAATTATTGGAAATTATACCATCAGATATATTCGTAAAAATATGCTATTTTTTGTGCTGGGCAGACTTTTAAAACTACTGTTAATGTTGTTATTTAGTCATGCTACTGCCTGATTGCCCTCGACGGATGATTTTAATCAACAAAATACTCCCATTAATATTATTACATATGACAACCGTTAATTTATTAACACGATTCGTGTTTGACAGATAAAGTAACACTTAACGTCACCTACGTACAGAATGTTCTTAATTTAAATTTGATATTCAAAAATTCTGTGAACACCTTGAGATGCTGATTAAAATCAATCAGAAGTGCAATAAAGGTATTAATTAGTATGCCATGCAAATGAGTTAAATTATATTGGCTTTTGACAAAATGGGGCGATTTCGTCGTGCGCAGCCTGCGGCGCTCATGATTTCCGTTTTTTCCCTTACATGTTTAATACATTGGTAAATATTATATTTGCCGCCTGTGTGGCCGAGTGGTCAGCGTTGTTGGCTTCGGTTACGGAGGGCACGGGTTCAAATCCCGGTACGGACAGTTTTATAAATTGATTTTTCAATCGATTTATGAATTTCTGTTCGAAGGCATGGATGTATGTGATGTCTTGAATTCCCCATCTACCACGCATCCTATTCTATGAACGGGGCGTATCGAGAGCGATTAGCTTACCACTAGTCCTGTCCTAGCTCTATCCTTCTATCCCTACTCTCTTTGGAAAAAGAGAGGTTGAACAACTGAGTAACAAGCAGTTCTCGTAGAAACACTTCTGTTGAGATAAACTCCATTAGGAGTCCATATGCTCCACATTGGGAGCGGACATGGTTAAAAAAAAAAAAAATATTATTAAATTGCAATGATTTTAATTTCACGAGTAGGGGCGAGTACCTACAGTTATTAGTTTTTTTCAATAGCCGGTCCTTTAGATCAGTGCTTCCCAACCTTTTTCGTTCCACGGCCCCCTAAATCTAAAAAATAATCCGCGGCCCTCCTCAGTTGTCTCCGTAACTCGTTTTTTTTTTAGCTCACCGACGAATTCGAAATCCTCAATTCGCTATACTTTTTCCCCGGAATTTCCCCGGAGAAAGTGGTATTTTCTTTCTAATGAGCAAAGAAAATCATACTTTATATTGCCAATTAGAAATGAACAAGTGGCTAGTAACAGCCAGACAAAATTATGGATGCGGATTAGTTTTGCATCCATTTTTTGGTATTATATTTAAATTTGATTTGACTATACAGATTATGGGTAAATAGAAGCAATTTAAAGTCAAGACAAAGTTTCTGGGAAAAACACCTTATTTATAAAACGTGCTTTCGTTGGCTTAGAACTGGACACTCAGAAAAAGCCTGTTAACTATATAAAAAATATTAAAACATTGAAACAAAAAAGACATCCATATTTTAAGGGTATATAATAAAAATATTAATACAATTCCGATAGATAGACATATAAATCAAGACGCATATTATGTACATTATATATTGTAATACTTAATTTCCAGGTTCATAATGTAATACCTCCTTATCAATATTATTTACCTTATCAGGCTTGCCAACCTGATTGCATACTGGACAACAAATTGTTACTTCCTTTAAGAATTAATTTGAATATTGCCGCTATACGTGGCTATTCAAACAACTCACATAATACAGCGATAGTAATCGTAACATGTGAAAAAGTTGCTTCTATGCTATAAAAAAACATCAACTTGTGCCATAAGTTGTTTGAGACTAGTCTAAAAATAAACATCAAGATCGAAGTAAAGACTAAAAAAGCAATAAAACACAAATGCGGTTTGGTATCTTCTGAGTATTGGTTAGATAGATATATATTTATGGACTCGTTATTAATCACTTAATAAAATCAAACAGATCCGAAAACCTTTGTTGATATCGATAAATAAAAAAAATCGCTTTTAATTAAATATTAACATACGAAATTGTGTTTTTTTGTGACTATAAATTTATTATTGTTTACTGTCAATCATCGTTGTTAGAATGGCATTTAAAAGATAAAGATGAAACAACAGCTGCTTAATTACTCAGTAACCAACCAAATAAAAGATGGAAAAATAATTAACTGTCGCCCTCTGGTTTGTAAAAACTTTGCCCTAGCGATCAGGCTGGTATGGGTTCAACTCCCGATAAGTTCAATATAGATTTTAGATGTTTTCAATTAATATTTCAGGTCTTAGACAAGGTTGTTTGTGATGTCTCTTCTTCTTGAGTCGGTATCGAGTGAAGTATAAGATTCCCACCAAGTGTATCTCGTATGTTTTTTTTAAAATTTTAAAATATTATTCGTATTAACATATTATTTAATGCCAAATATTTTTTATAAAAAAATATATATTTTTTTAAAAGTTATGAGTAAGTAAGATTTGAGAAGCTTGAGATCAAATGCACCCAAATCCAGTTTTAATGAAAAATGAGATATCGCTATAATTTCTGAGAACTGATTCAAAAGAAAAGAATATAATCTTTTAACGTCGCTAAAAAACCTTATAGTTTCAATGTAATTAAGGGTTAAACTATGACCATATAATCAAAACTGTCAAGATTTTTATACTGGTCATTTTTAATCCAAAGCTTTTTATTTATCCTATTTTTCAAATAATCGATGGGTATCATTATTAGTTATATATTATAGTGATGGGATTTTAAAATAAATATAATTATGTATATTATATAATATCTATAATAAATACAACTAACCGATTTAAAATTCTTCTCTCACAGACAAACAAAGATTTTAAACTCTATGATGGTATCATAAAAGGCATAAAGCACACGTCAAAATGACATAAAAAAAAATATTGTGAAAAATAGTTAATAGGTCAGTTGTCGGGTCCTATGGCGCGGCGGTTAGCGTTGCTAGCTTCCGTGCCGGATCTCACGGGTTCGAGTCCCAGTACGAACAGCATTTTTTCGATTTCTGTTCGAATGCATGGGTGTTTGTGATCTCTTAATTTCCCATCCTTCAATAACTGGGCGTAGCGAGAGCGATTAGTTAACCACTAGTATTGTCCTAAACTATTCCTTCTATCCCTACTTACAATCTCTGAAAAAGAGAGGTTGAGCGACTGACTAACAAAAAGTTATCGTAGAAAAAATCTGTTGAGATACCTCTATTAGAAGGTCATATGCTCGATATTGGGAGCGGACATGTATAATGAAAAATACTGTAGAAAAATATAAATAAATAATACGTATATTTATAACTCCTGCGTATTTCATTGAATGGTTTGAATTTATTTTTCTTGTTATTATATAAAATAACATCACACTATTTTGACACTATTTCGCGCTGTGTCGGTTGTCTATGACAAGTCTATAATTTATATAAAGTGTCTAAGTTTAGTATATTATTTTTGATAAAGTACTAGAAAACGAAATGACTAAGCAAATTTATAAGCAGGTCAATAATTGTACAACAAACATCGTTGTTTTCGGCTATAATTTGAACATTTCAAGTTTCCACCGCTGGTTGTTTGTTCCTTGTTGGTATTTTGTAAACACTAGACCAGTGGTTGGCAACCTACTACCTGCGGGTAATTGAATTACCCACTTCGCATTTTGAGTTACCCGCCAAAAAATTATGATATTTTTTTTTATAAAATTAACACCAATAACAATAGTATATGTATGTGTGTTTTGTATTTACACACATATATCATGCAAATATATCATGTATTATATATAAATATATGAATTATTTTCTAAAAATTATTTTTTAAAAAAACATGGTAGAAAAGTATTTTTGACTTTTACCCAATAACCATTTTTTTTTTACCCATCGCAAAAAAGGTTGCCGATCACTGCACTAGACAGTAAAGAACTTAGTCAAAAATTCTTGGAAATATTTAAAAGAACTTTGAAAGTTTTTGAAGAGTCGTTTCTCTGTGCATAGATTTACGTTTTAATATCAAATAGTAATTAATAGTCAATAATCTAAATATTTATACACATAACCAAAGCTTAAATTAGGTTATCGTTTATCATTTATTATAAACATCACATTTACTACATAGCAATATTTTTCAATGACTGCTTAAGTTTATATATAAATATAATTGAATAAATATTACAACACAATTCTCTTTCTTTTAGTTTTATAATTTGTGTGATTTTTCTTTGTATATGCAACTTTAAAAATAATAATGAAATAAATAACTTTGTATTTGTTTTCATGAAAAGCCTCCTGTTCGAAAACAGTAAGTTTAGTTTAATAAAGAAAAATTGAATTGCATGAGTGATGTATTTATATTTGTAATTTAATGGAACTGCATTAATAATTTCTCAAATATAGTCATTATTGTGTATTATAGGTTTCCGTTGAAATACGCAACGCGTAAACTATAAGGCTAAACTATTAATGTTTACAAAACTGTTTCAATTTAAATAAATTATAATGTAAATGATAAAACATTATCGTCGAGAAGTTCGCACACCGAGGTACGACACTGCGCAGCGCGGTCATTTCATGCGTCACTTAATTTTCCATAAACGGAAAATGTTGCCAGAACAAACTGCCAATCGAGCAACGATGCACTTTTCGCTGACAGCTGACACTAACAGACATTCTCAAGTGTCCCTTACTAAGAAGACAAACACACAAACGCGGAACTAATCCATAGCCTATTTATTATTAATTACTTTTTACTCATTCAAGCATGTCAAGTATACATAATTAATTTTACCATGAAGTTGTCGTGGTTTAGACAAAATGGGAAGTGCTTGCAAGTAGATTGATACACATTGTTAAATATTTAATAATATAAATTGGGTAACCTTCAATAACTTATAGGTACTAAATTACTTACCTAATGATTTTTCTATAATATACTTTTGTCAATGTCATATGTAAATATAGGTCTACTGACATTTAGATGACGAAGCTTTTTGTTGAATCGGTAAATTAGCAATATTCATGGTCAAGAACTGCACGCACATATTTAAATAGTTTATCTAATTGTTTTGTCAAAATGAATTATTAATAATAGTAAGCTCCATCCTCACTTTTACAGGTGTAAATAGAATTAAAAGATTCACTGATTTAGATTATGTTTTGGTTATGATTTTGGTTAACAACAAAACTGTATGTAATACATTTATTGTACCTTATTCTGTCGGTGAGGTGCATTTGAGTAGACATTGTATTAAATTAAACTTCGATTTTCTGCCTAAAGCTTGTAATTTTCATACATTTACAAGATTACTCATTCTGGATTGAGAGGCAAACCCTTTGATCAACTTGTCATGATCAAACACAAAATTACATATGTCAAAGATTAGGCTTTTGAGTAACAATAAGTGTGTTTTTATGACAATTATTGGACTGATTACACTGTATGATTTTTGGTCTTATACTAATCGTTTACGATTTTCGATTTACGATTTACGATAACGTTGTTTACAAGACTTTGTTGAATTTGAGATTTTTCTTAGAAGGTTTTGTGAAATTTATCATACATTTTATTTTCAAGTATGTATTTTTTGCTTTGAAAATTAATAATATGAAACGAAATGCTTACTTTTAAAAGTCTTCAAACAAGCGCATTTCTATTGTGTACCTTCATTGCACACTACCGTACGTACCAACTAATAACACCAATTCTCATTGTATGTACTCAAAATAATCTACGATTTCAAAGTGACCATATGACAGTGGCGGTTCTAGGTACTGGGCTAGGTGGGCTAAGCCCGACCTGCATTTTTCACCCAAAACATTAGATGGCTGAATAAAAATGAACAGCAATTCGGCCGCTGAACAAAATAAATACATTTATAAGCGTAACTAACCTTTCCCAAATGAATATAATATCTTTGTTTTAATTTTCCTCTGTCAATATAAGACAATGTTACGTCTACCTACAATCATATTCTCGATTGTGTTTTGTATTACAATTTTAAACTGAGCCGGCATAAAAAAACAATAACCCTATAAATACTTCACAGGGAACAGGAACGTTACGTCACTGGCAACACCACTCAAGGGCTAGCGATATTAAGCCCGCAACCACAGACAATATTTGATTACACTGGGGCGCAATCAAGCACGATTAGATTTTTTTTGTATTTGTATGTACGGAAACGTCATCAATCACAAAGGATTGTGTTTCAAACTGTCATGCTTCTGTTGATCGTTGGGGGCTGATCTGATTCAGCCCATTACGCATACTTATGCATTGAAACACAACACCAATATCGTTGTATTGTATGAAAGTGACAGGTATTGACTTTCAGTGACAGCAAGTGACAGTTCTATACTGCTTTTAGTAGGTACTTGTTATTTCACTTTGAAAGAGACGAATTTAAGGATTCCCTGTTATTATTCTATTATTTCTTAGTTACATTAGCATTGATTTTATTATATAAAAATTTATGCATTGCAGTAGTGTCGTAATATTTGTTAATTTACTTGTAGATAAATGTATAAGGTGAAGTGGAAATATGCTTTTCTCTAGCCCACCCAAGATTTCAGGTCAGGAACCGCCACTGCCATATGATGTCAAATTCTACTTAATTTTTGTATTACACATAATATTACGTTGTTGTAGATCATTACCTACGAAGTATGTAATATGAAAAAAAACGATCATTATTTACGATTCAAATGATCATCTAACATTCCCAATTATGGGAGATTAGTAAGTGAAATGCAATGTCAAAGATCACACTAATTTTGCTTTTTTGTACTCTTTATCATTGTATCTTATATATTTTTAATTTGTAAATTCCCTCATAGTTTTTTTACATGTTTTATTTACCGACTAATAACAATGGATTAATAATGTACAAAATATAACACACGTGACTGAAATTGTTTTTTTTTAGAAATCCGGTGTGTTCGCGGCGAGCGTCTTAAATACACATGTTATGAATGGTAGATTAATGAGTAATATTTTCTCAAAATTGAACTACAACTGTAGCCATCCAGTAATTTTCGACATTAAGCATTGGTTAATAAATTATATATTTAAAAAATTGCAATGTAGAGAATATGTACTCGTTATGGAGCTTATCTCAGAAGTTTATCTACGATAACTCCTTGTTAATCAATTGCTCAACCTCTATTTTTCAAAGAGAGTTGGACTAGCGGTTAATTTATTGATCTGAAACAGGGCGTAAGAACACTACTATAAAATATGATCAGCGACTCAATCTAAGTACAGTAAAACCCCCATTTACACTATAGTCGGGATCGTGTAATTGGGGGTGTGAATATCATACAAAATTATGGATTTGGTTTTTTCCGCGGAAAACGCAAAACTAAGATTTACCTTAGTAGTAAATATCCCGCACAGACAGACGCCCAGCTATGCGTGAATAGCCTGACACGTGTTGAATACACAGACGCTAGCCAACATTTGATTGTATGCGCGGCACAGACGACCGTCTCTTAGTAACGACAATGGAATGCGACCGTGCCATTGGGGGATTTGCGGCGAATATTTCAAGCCAGCGCGTAATTCGGGGTAGTGTAATTGGGGGTTCAACTGTATATGCTTTGACGTTGCGAATCATGGCACATGAAGAATAACATGTATTATGCATACTCAGGGTAAGAAGGCTCAGTCAAATTAAAACGGACCAAGAAGTCCTCCTAGTGAGTCGGGCTCGCGCGGGAAAGGACGACGGAATTTATTAGGTAGAAAAATATTTTAATCTTCAAACCAGCCTAGGTAGTGATATTTTTGAATTTATCATTTATGACATTTATATTTATCATTATGTCACAAAAACCATCGCTAAAGTGAAATAGCTACGTATTGTTTGAAGACATTTTGCTTGCTTTTATAATAATCAGTTCAATGGAACATCATATGTATTATATTATTTATATTTGTAGATTTAAAAAATCTATTTTCTTTCCGGCTGAGATATACATTGGATTTCGGGTCGGTTCGGGTACGTGAATGAATTGGCCGGGCTCGGACCGGACAA
This sequence comes from Himalopsyche anomala, assembly GCA_031772345.1. Taxonomy (NCBI): domain Eukaryota; kingdom Metazoa; phylum Arthropoda; class Insecta; order Trichoptera; family Rhyacophilidae; genus Himalopsyche; species Himalopsyche anomala. The sequence continues at coordinate 19,492,301 of CM062825.1, read as the reverse complement.
TTTCATCAAATTTCGACCCGCAATAACGTCTACCTGTTACGAAAAAACTTTTGTTTTAGCTAGTGTGAACAGGGCCGGCTCTTGGCGTCTGAAAAGAGTGCGGCGTACTCAGGCGCACAGGAGCCGCAATAAGATGTTAGCACTATCCACTTATTCAGATCTAGATTGTCGATGCGCCAAGGCACAGGCGCTGAAATCTTCCAGCTGCCCCTGAGTGTGAATATTCCAGAATACACATGCCTTGAAAAAACTTTAAATCCTAATCATGGAGACACTGCATGGTGGCCATATCCCTTCATTAAGGGAGAGAATATTCTTTATGAATAAATAATCTATTTCCGATACTTTTTCCGAACAATTTAATATCTCTGGTGTTTTTCCAATTTGATGCATGGTCAGTGGTTCGAATCCGTAAACGAACACTTTCATATGTTATAATATTATACATTTATTTTTAAATTGATTCATCTTGAATTAAGTATATGAATATTTGGGATATTTAAATTCCTTCTCCGGCCGTAAACCAAACAATTCTATAAATCTCGCAACCCCGATTTTATCACTTTATTAGAGTAAAGTTACAACCAGCGAATAGCAGTCAGTTCTCGTAAAAAAATCTGTTGAGATGATACATACTATGATTTACATTGGGAGCTGACACGGTAAACATATATTTAACTAGATGTACTACTTTATGACTCACGTTGTGATAACCCATTCATTGACTTGTGAATGAATGACCAGTTAACTTTACTGTTAATATGTGCCCATACGATCCTTAATGAACACTTTGTATATAAAGAATACTGTTGACCAGTTTCCTGTCACCAAACTGGTAACAATCGTGCAGTTCTTCATTTCCTGTCTGATACGTGACCATAATGAACTTAAGGACAGCTTATTACACCAACCAAAACTTGTACAATAATAAATATTTAATGTTGGCCATTTAAAAAAACATGAGATCTGTTGTGAAGATAAGGTTTCATAACGTTATTGCATACAATTTAAATAACAGGTGTGTCAGTGGACTAATTATCTGATTAATTATATAGAGATATAAAGCCGGATAATTTAAAATCATTACACACCTGAATAATGTAGTTTTGAATATATTTTAACCTTTTTTATTTTCTATATTAAAATTTGACAACTTACTCACGATACAAAAATGAACGTAAAGCTTTCAACATAACATACATATTATGCTTTATAACGGTGGTGCGCACCGTTTTTAAGCCTAGTGTCACTTTTCCAACGTTTAATTTGTAAAGTGCCACTTAATAGAAAAGTAAATTTTCCAAAAATCTAACAACTTCAACAGTACATGTTAGTAAAATACAATTTAAAAAAATATTCTAACAGTTACATAAGATAGGATGCGGATGACCTATCGCAGCGAGCTCGAAACTCAAACTAAATTTAGAATGGCTCGCTTCATAACAATGATCGTGTAAATAGTATTGTTAATAATTCTTTATGAATTCGCTATAATTTTAATTAAATTATACAACAGCATAATAAATAGAATAAAAGAGAAATAAATTTTAACTTTTTTTTAATTCGTAAAAAGTTCTAAATGCCACCGAGTACTCTTTGAGTGCTACAAGTAGCACTTAAAATGCCCTGTTCGCATCACTGTTTAAGTATAAAGGATCATACATTTGTGCTTATAAAACGACTTACTGCTGAAACTATTGATATCGGTTTAAAATGAAAGATTATATTGTTCAAATCAGATGGGGATAAATTAAATATTTTTGATTTCAAAATACCGTTGAGTGTTTGTTTATTGAGGTATAAATTTCTTATAAACCTCTTATTGACATCTTCAATGGGAATTGTAAATTATTGCGAGATAAAACATATTTTTTCTATTCTAAACTAGCTATCTATCTATTCTAAGCTCTCCATCTATCCTTAAGTAGCCGGTTCCCGGCAATCGTTGCAACGCCACTCGAGGAAAGAAAGTGTTTGTGTTTTAATTGTGTGTATTGAAGTGCATTTTTTTCCGTCTGTTTGACGTTTGACGTTTGCTGCCGATTGTTTATGGTACGACACACGCGCCACCTACTGTAAGTTGATTGTACTATAACCTTCGCGCAGGTGCAAGCATACGTTGTAAAAATGAACTGTATGGCAGACATACAAAAATTGATGTTTATTTATAAGACCTACTGTAAATAAATTTCACTATGCTTATAACCTTCCCGGATATGCAAGCAAAAATTTTGTCTAAGTTTTATTGCAATCGGATGAGCGGTGTGGCAACGCATAAAGTACGAACAAACAAACATTCATTTTTATAAATTGGAAGATTAAGAAGATCATATTAGTCTTTCCTAAAGACGTATTTTTAATATATTTTTTTATTTCAGAAAATATCGAAATTAATTATATAATGTCAAATTTGTTTATTGAATAAAATATATTTCCTGAATTAAAACAAAGGCTATGCCATGTCGTTTAGTTAAAAAACAATGCCAATCATGTTACTTATTCTACACAATTAAATTCCGTAACCGTTATGCACAAAAATAACGTAAAATAAATTACAAAAACATGTGTATGAAGAGGTTTTCTTTTTTTCCCCAGGTTTGTTGGCAATCTATTGAATGGAAAAAAAATAAAAAGAAAATCAATGGAATATTAAAAATAAGAAAAGTAATATGCCTATAAATAAAATAAGATAAGACATTGTTGTATGCCTTAAATGAAATTAATATTGCACAAAACTTAAATTTACCGGCAACATTTATTATGTTGGTATACTGGTAAGGCATACAATGTGAAAACAAGAAATGAATTTCCTATTACTAAACTATGGGTTAGTTACGTTGCTATTTTTGTTTTGTCTCGTTGCCATGAGTGTTCAATTTTTGATTATTTTATTGATATAATATGTACTGATAATATAATTAATTTCCTTTGAATAATAAAATAAAGAGCACAACCACAATAAATTAAAACGCACCATTCTATGAATATCAGTTAGGTGGCTCCACCACTTGTCTTATACATACATATATGTACAATATAATGAAAAACTAATTTCAAGGTCACTTTCCACAACAAAATGTCAAGTAAGTAAAAAATGTAATTCTCACAGTACTCTATTCTAAATGATGAAAAAAAGAAGTTTAATTTTACAAGTGTTTCTGTGAGATTATTCAAAATAATAATCGCTCTACTCAGCATTAAACTAAGCACATATTTTATTTTGCTGAAATTATTGTATTTTTTAAAGGTATTATGTAGCGACAGTGGGTTATTACAAAAAACTAAGTTTAAATGTATTCTTATTAATTTACACAGGTATTGCAGTACCATAAAAATATACAAATCCCGTAGAATACGCTGTACGTGAACACTATTTTACGTAAAGCATTAGAAGATAGATTTAATAATAAATACCATTACATGTACATATGAATTAAAAAAATGATTTGAAAAACTGCACGATTTAACGAATCGAAAAAAAAATATTTTTTCACATGAGGGTTAGATTTTTAACCGTTATAATTTGATAAACATACTCTGGATTGGTTTCTTTTAAACATTGCGATTGAAATGGATTAGCTATAAAAATTACAATTGTTGTTTTGATGTTTTAATCTTTGTTAAATACATTAAAGTTTAATTGATTCGGTGGTATTTTACAAAAAAAAATGCCGTTTAAAAGCATTACAATTTTCCAATGTAAAGCCAAGACTAGAGCTGTACCGGTATCAAAGAAGGTGACGAAAACAAATACTGTTAATTTTTAATTAATATCAAGTTTTTATTATCATATTTGTATAATATTAATACATAAATGATCCATAGTATAAAAATAGTATTCATAATAGCTTTAAAGGTATGTTAATTTTTTGGTCTCAGGTGTTTTAAACGTATGCAAAGTATATCTGTTTAAATGCATGATTCACCACATTCTTTCAACTATTGAAACAAACTATACTTCCTAAATGGACTCAGATTCTCAGAAATCGTAATATTGTGGCGATAATCTATGGAATAAATGAAAATCCCTGTAGCCATTGAATTGCGCAATGCACGCGGACATATCTGGGTATGAATAATATGAGAGATTAGATTTAATAATAGGTAAACTCAGCGCTGTTCATTTTGATTGTTCACGTTATAGAAAGATTTGCCCGGGGATCTAAGTGACTGGTGAGGTTAGAGGCTCGCACGAGATCCGGTATATGTATAAATAAATATATATTTCACGTCTCTGATAAAATAAAGTCGTCACTCAAAATTTTGATAATTTGGAAGAGCCGAAAAGTTATCTGAAAATTATTAAATCAGAGTTTTTCTCGTTGCTCTTTAAGCCGGTACCAATTTTCATTTTACCTATTTGGATTTACAGTAAAAAAAAAGATATTTCATAATAATCATATATGAAAATGGCAACAGTTTGGAGTATGCATTTTTGTTTAGCTTGATAGCATTGGATTAGAAAAAAAAATCTTCGATGCTATCTATCGTTTAACAGTTATGCTAAATTTATGAATATTTTCGGCTGGTGGATTCTTTTTGTAATGATTTTCTCTCTATTGACAATATTTTATTACAGGTACAATAGGAAGATTCATCGCGGACTGCTACTTTAATGTACAACTGGTTGTAAGACATTTATTCTAAACCTAAATTTCAAGGATGCTTGGTTTGGGTCCAAATATGTATATATAGTAAACAAAATCTCTATGTTATAACAAGTGATTATCTGCAGACGACACGATCACCAATGGACTCAGAAGAGGCCATCAAAAATTAGTCCCAGTAGTGGAATTCGAGTTCCAACCGGCGAACTCACGTATCTGTCGTGAAATCGGGCCGATCTTAATGATACGGACCATAATTCAAATTTATCACCCTTGGAGGCATCCAGGAATGACCACTTTCAATGCCACGTAAAAGTTAACATAAAAACATCATAATTAAAAAAAAATACGGATGATAATTTATAAAATGGTTTCTAGTTTATACGTTGGTAATGATTGTAATAAATAAAATATATATCTCTTGAGTATTGTTACCGGAATACAGAAAGAATCCTGATCGTTTTAAAATGTGGCAAACAATGTGAGATGTTATTCTAATAAAATATGCGTGTAAAAATAATTCACCATAACATCATGTGTAATATTATATATTCAATCATTGTTTCACCGCAATGATTCTCGGTATCATTATTATTATATGATTAGCTATCATTACGCGACAATACTAACTAACGTTTAAAACAATTCATTCGAAGGTGGACCCTCTCAGTTCTCGGTAAGTAAGCGATAAGCTATATTATATTATGTTAAAAAATACTTTCAAGACGTTGTCATAAGCTATTATAATATTGTTTATTGTTGGTCCTTTCTTTGAAATCGTTGATGAATCACTCGATGTCCAATGAAATTGCATTTATCAGTAAACAAATCCATCGCAAATATTGTCGGCGTGAGATCACCATTTGCACAAATTTGGTATAGTTCTAATTAATATCTAATTATAGAAATTGCAATGTCATAACTTTTGTGCAACTGTTGATTAATTGTCATACGTTTAAACACAAACGCTGCAGGTTACATTCAAGTATTAATATGTTTTCACTGAAAATATTTCGTCGATTAATGTCAATTCTTGGCGGACAGGCATTATATAATATTTTTAGCAACAACAAAAAAACACATTTTTTCACTAATTTCACAATTTTATGATATAATGATAAGAACTGTATTCCCTTTTAGTGAAAATGTTTTCACTTATTGTCTTGATCATTAATTATACAATGAAATTGTAGAATTGGTGCAAAAAATGTGATTTATCGTTATATAATATATAATACATTCAAGTTCCGACTCATGAGTTGTAAATAAGAAAAAAAAAACACTTTTACTGTGAACCATCTATCTATCTATCCGTAATAGTTATTAGGATAATACTTCTAATAACTATTACGGATAGATAAATATATAGGTTTATATTTAATATTGAAAGTTGTTGGTTTGTATGCCAGTCACTCAATATCAAGATAAAAGGATGTCCAGGATGGGATTAAAATAGGTCTAGTAGTCAACTAATTGTTACGCGGAACCGTGTGAGACTTTTTTAAAATAGCCTACGACAGTTTAGTTTGAAAATGCTTCTCAAAAAGGCGAAACACGCGTCACAATTTGTAACACAGTCAGTGGAATTACAAAGTTAACAAATTTAATTTTATATTAAAAATAAATTTCCACAAATTAACCGCCGAATGCATCGAAAATATGGATTGTGATTATGTAGTCGAAATTTTAATTACAGCATAGGAATAAGTTTAATTTATTTTAAAGCTAGCTGTGGCCTATCATTCTGTATATTGAAAACATCATCGTCGGAGACATATTTTTGTATCAGGTAATATTTATAAGACTTCTATCTTTCCGGCTATTAAATCTTGCAATAATATGCAGTCTTACACTCAGAGTTCTTACACTCGCAGCTGCTTTTCTACTTTTCTACGATATTTAACCTCTATTTCAACAGAAGACGTTAACAGGAACTAATACATCCTTTTGGATATGACAAACAATGGCGGACGAAGTGAGGTAAATAATATTAGTAAAGAAAACGCTTTCTCTAAACACATCGTTTTTTTATTTATTGGATAAGGATGGCAATAAAAAATATTTGTCAGCAGTGAGTCAGTGAATGTACTATATATTATATTTGGGGCCCTCGTGCAAGGCCCTCTCATGCATTTTTAAAATGAGTATGTAGTAATTTGGGTTCCCGTTTTCGCTGGGCCTTCATGCATTGCATGTGGCTACGCCGCTGCTTGTGGGACTTGAAACAAACTATCTTTAAATTGTATCTTTTTATTATGCATCATTTGGATCGATATGCTGGATGGATATGCTTTTTTTAAATGCCATGGTTACATCCAAAATGAAAACGGTGAACTGTGATGATTATTAGTGTGGAGGACAACATTATTGAGTCAGAGAGTTTAAGACGAGGGTAATAATATGAGATGTGAGTGAATCGGCGACCTTCGCCGCTTCACTATTGACTATAATATAATAATATATATATACACTTCGTACTAGTCAGTGTACACAAAACGGCACAACAACTGTCGTCCGTCGTCCTACCAAACCAAACCTGTAGCTCAGAGGTCGTTTATATTCCAGATATGGTAAAGATATTGAGCCTTGTGTTACTTTTTTAAACAAATAGTCGGCGGCCAAACCGTCATCGTGAGCTTTAAACGAGATCTGTTTTGCTGCTCGGGTTTATCGGCAGACCTGTTACCTACTTTTAATATAGTTAATCTTACACATCAGGGATGGCCGTGTCTTTCGCCCGCTGCTGGAACATTGTCGTTTTTTTACGTTAAACGTTAAATTTAAATTACAAGCGTTTGCAACCAAATTGAACACCATCATTTTGAGATTGACACGATAGTATAATTTACGATTAAAAAAAAAGAAAGTAAAATTTTCAACATTATAAGAAAATTTGGTTCGTTTAAAATTTTAAATTCAAGAAATAAATACTTTTAAACCATGTCCGCTCCCAATGTGGAGCATATGGACTCGTAATGTAGTTTATCTCAACAGAAGTGTTTCTACGAGAACTGCTTGTTACTCAGTTGCTCAACCTCTCTATTTCCAAAGAGAGTAGGAATAGAAGGATAGGGCCAGGAAAGGATTAGTGGTAAGCTAATCGCTCTCGATACGCCCCCGTTCATAGGATAGGATAGGTGAGAAGGGGGAAATTCAAGACATCACATACATCCATGCCTTTGAACAGAAATTCATAAATCGATTGAAAAATCAATTTATAAAACTGTATTTGAACCCGGGCCCTCCGTAGCCGAAGCCAATAACGTTGACCACTCGACCACAACGGCGGCAAAGATAAATACTTAGTGATTTAAAAATTAAGCGTATTATCAAACGTCGTATTGTTTTAAGAATTAAGTTATTTTGATTGTCGGACAATTTTTTGATTATTTTAGAATGGTTTACGATATTTACTTTCATATAATGGGAGCAACAGTGAATTTAGAAAGATGTTCGTTAAAAATTGGTAAATTTTAAAACTGTGAACAAATAATTTCTAATATTTGGTATTTGTATGTTATGATCTTTCAAATTGCTTTTAATGATAATCAATTTTAACTTGAAAAAATACAGAGATTGTGATTGTTTATACAAACACCCGTCCCGGGATACCAAATATGTATTTCACTGAAAACCTTCTCATGATTTCCTCAACTCGAAATTAAGACTATGAATATATCGATTGAAACCTGCTTTAATATATTCTCAGACAAGCGTGCAATTTATTTGGAATAAATTGTAGTTTAAATACTTTTTTTTTTTTTTTAAATTTAAAATATTGATATGAAGAATGGTGCAAAATTATGTTTACAACTTATGTATAAATAATCAATGCGTGCATGCAGTTCAACCGGTATAATAAATATTAATTTATTATTACGGCTGTATTTCAAACTAAAAGTGTGTTTTATTTTAAATTATTTACACTTAGATGTCGTTTCCTAACAACAAGTACATAATTGCAGTAAAAAATTGGTAAACATAATTGACATCACAAATGTTGTATTGCAAAATACTGTATACATTTGGTGTTGGAATGTCGATTTTATAGTAACTCCGATTTACAGATAGTGTATTTATAGGTTACGTAAATAAAAATTTGAATATTCTTTACAATGGTCGCAGTGTTTTTCTCAATTCAAGATGTGATGTCTTTCTTCTAAATGGTTTATTTTCACGCAGGCCTATTTCTGTGCATCGTTTGTGTTAAATTATTTTACAAATTAGAAGTGCTGGGCATTGTTTATTAGATTCCGGATGCATTGAAAATTTCAAGTGTTATTATATTCTCAAGAGAAAGATTCCTTTTTAAGTATGATATAAGAACCTGGAAACATTGCTGCGTACACCTACTTCATTGGTAACTTATAAAGCCAAATATTTATGTTGTGATGAAAACATTCTGAATATGGCTATTTTTATAAGACATGATGCAGTTGAGTGATTTGCATTATATCTCATCATCATTATTAAAAGATCAACTCCTCTATCTATCCATACCGTATATTTTATATTTATATTAGTGTTGAATACATCTTAATCCCTTTTATAAAGAAGGATTATTATAATATTATATAAAACCATTATCATCTCGAAAAATATCTGTCCATCTTGAACTTGAAATGTTATTAAAAGCTCTCGCATCTTTTGTGAATTGTCTCCAGAATTGGAGGCTATTTCGAGATTTGGAAAGGACGCCATGAACGATTATATCGACAACCGACGAACAACGATGGCTAAATTTTGTAATTTTGCAAGAGGGTAAAATATTTTTCTATTTTAAAATACTTAATTGAATGTTACCGTTTTTATTTATGTTAAAGAATTCTCAGCTTTTAATTTCTAATTGAGAACTTATCAAGCAAATATTAGACATTTTCTCGAATCGATTTACATTGGAAACAATCTCAGAGAGATCAGAACTTTTTTTCAAAAATCGCTTACCTCAAAAACGATATTAGTGATTATGGATTTATAATTTTTATAGAATTTAGTTTAATGATCAAAATTTATGTTATAATTTTAAGAGATTTAACTATTTAAATAAATATATAATTTACTGACTGAATTGAGGTGTTACAGTGCCAATTTTTCCAACTGTTTGAAGTCATTGGAGTATGTGTTAGTTTTTAATTAAAATAATGAAATTCGAATAGATGTTATACGCTCTAGCATTTTTATCAGTCATCATATTTTATTTTTCTACTTGTACAACTAGAAACAAAAATTATTACCATTTACTATTATTTTAGCATTAAAATTTTAAAAAATATATTAATGTCTAGAAATGTTGCGTCTCCGCGGACCTTCCATATAATCAAATCTGCAATCTGCATGACGATATGATTCATTCCATATTTGGATTGCCAAATACAAACAGTTCAAGGTGATTGTTATCATTGTCTCACTACAGACTGTAGACATTTAAGAGATTTGCGAAAACGACTAGATGTGCTTTTAATTGACATCCACCACCCGTCTGGGATTAGTGGCCTACACGAAAGAAGAAGGAAACTTAAAAGTAAAAAAAGAAAACTAAAATTAAGGTCGCAGTTTGGTTAGGTTTTAAGCAATAATTAAAATATTTAATAACGAGCGTTATCTATCTAAATATTTCTGTGTATTTCGTACTCCTTAGTTAGTAAGCTACGTAGGAAAACGTTAAAACTTTTCTATTGAAATTTTAAGTACAATCACGTATTTCCTTGTGTTTTTGTGGATTGGGTATTCATATTTTAGGGAGGAAACATTAATGTAGTATGTATTCAATAAGCTCACTTCACCTTTACGATACTGACATGTATAATATTATAACGCACCCAACTCATTTTCCCATTTGGCTCCCTAAATTTCTCAGATGCTCTTATTCATGTTAGTATAAGAAAAATGCTTATACGTTATCCATTCATCTCGTATCTATGGAGCCACATTCTTCAATATATATGCAATTCATCAAAACGTTTGAATTAAATAATCTTGAGAAAAATGCCACTATAATTGATTCGCATTGCAATTTATGAGTTTTGTTTTTCAACAATGTTCACATGCTTCCAATGTGGCGCCACTCCATTTATTATGAGTAATTGAAAAGTATAACAATCATTGTTTGTCAGTCGCAATATCTCCCTTTAAGCAGAATACTTTTAAAACTTTGACGTTGCGACTTACTACAGTTAAATGTACCCATCATTATAATTTATGATGTTTAAAAAGGGTCGAATACATCACATATATCACAAAAATTACACAAGCATCACAATTAAAAAAACGAATAAATTCATTGGCATCATCAATAAAATCACAAACGAAATAGAAACACTTTAGTTGAAGTCACATAATAGCCAAGTAGGAACTACTAGTTGAATGTAACCTTCGTTATCATTTATTATGCGAAGGGAGGAATGCATCACAAAGATCACACAGGCATCACAATAACAAAAATGAATACATCTTTGGAATTATTGATTAACTGTTTGAATACCGCGCAAATAAATCATTAATATGTCCCAGAGATACTGTGTGTTTTTGAGTAACATAATTAATTGTCCCTAATAATATTCACTCGAATTCGATATTTTAAAAACCTATATTGACTCAGTATATATGGCACTACACATATTCATCAAAGTATTGCTTATATTCTGTTAGAATACCAAGTATTTGATTTTTTAAATGTCTTGGACATTCGTGTTCGCTTGCATATGTTCCGGACACCTGTGTCCGCTTGGTATTCAAGTGGTTAAACGAAATAGAAACACTTGTTTATTAAGTAACATTCTTATATCACTATCATTATTTTTATCAAATAAAGTCTCATTATCACCAAATAGGAATGCTGTTAAATAATTATACAATATTTTTTATTAAATTGATAGTTATAAAGCGTTTTGAATATAGGTTCACATGATATTGTTTGTGAAAAACAAGCATATTTATTCAAAACATTATCCGGAAATTACAAAAATATCGCGCCTTTACAACGTGACTGTTGATAGATGATATAAGTTGCTACCGTGGTTGCGAGCCTCCGATCTCAGAAACGACATAAAAAAAAAACATTTGAAAAAGCGGCAAATTTTTTTCGGAAGTCTTGTCTTTCTTTTTCAATGTGACATTTTGTCCGCCATTGTTTGTACGTTTTTATTCTTTAACCTTTTAGCTGCCGTAGATAATTAATAGTAATTACCTAGCACCCCGGCTATGATTTTCAAATGTGTATTAATTAGTTATTGACGAGATAACTCGTCTCTAGCGCGTTGAGCACGAAGAATTTTACGAGATATCTCGTATGTGGCAGCCATCGAGTTCAAAATTTACATTTTTATAATAAAATATAAACAGATGATTAGATCAAATTATTTTAGCAATCTATTTATTTATTACTGGTAGATATTTTCAAATAAATAATGAAATTATTAATTCTTTCAAAATAGCTCTGAGAAAACTTGAAGGAATTCCAAAAATTTACTGCTTTCAGTAAATTGCAGACTATTTTATGCATTCTAAATTCGCCAAAGTACATACATGGAATCGCAAGTACTAATGACTGCAGGTCATCAAAATATTTTGTATGCAGACAAACACTCAACTGGCGCCCGGCAGTATTGATCGCTACAATTCCAGACGCATAACATTGATGTTATGATAACCAGTAGCGTACAATAAAATTTATAAATAATTATGCTGTCTGTTGGGAAATTTTCTCAAAGATGGTATTTTAAATTTAAGCCAGAGTTCGCTGGTTGTACATATATGATGCCATCAAAAACAAATTAATTAAATTGTTTATCGTACATTTTTTAATGCATTCACTATCAGTCCTTGGTGGAATGGCATTATTTTAAAAATAATAAAACCCTACTTTGTACTAGTTCCACATTAATTTATTAAAATCCGAACCTGTTTCGACCATAACGAGCAATTTTAACTGATAGAAATATATATTAATACAATAATAAAAACAAACTATTTTTATTATATCTTTATTGATCAATATGAAATGGACGACATATGATAACCGTTTCTTAAGTGGATATACGGCGTTATTATGGTTTAGAACTGTAGATCGTGACCTTGTGTATACCATCTGGTAATCCTAACCCTTTTACACTTGTATCCTGAAGAAATGGTGAGTTTCATGAGAACAGGTCGAGGTGCTTATCTCCTTCTTCACACCTTTAAGATAGTGTAGTCGGTGTTAAAGTGACCATGCTTAAAAAAATATTTGCCTTGACCTGTGAGTCCGAAAATGATTATAGAAATATGAGTACGTTACTGGACACGGTGGTGTACTGCGGTTCCCATGTCCAGCAGCGATAATGTTAAGTATATTTAATTTTATTTATACTATGCAAGCCGATAATACTATTTATAAAAGAACCTGACCACTTAGCTTTAACGATTTGTTTCAATCATTCCATATAATATGATAATGATGAAGTTTGATACTTAGTATTTGAAAATTCAATTATATAAAATTATTATTATAAATATATGAAATACATGTTGTTTCAACATTTTTTTTCATTTTAAATAGGTGGTATGTTACTCTAATACAGTGGTTTCCAAAGTGGTTCCTGTGGACCCCCTAGGGTCCGTGACAAATTAAAAAATCATTTGGGGGTGCGTGGACAACTACCTATCTCTACTACTCTTTGGAAAAGAGAGTTTGAGCGACTGACTAACATACAGTTCTCGTAGAAAAATATCTGTTAATATACCTCCATTAGGAGGCCATTTGCTCCACATTAGAAGCAGACATGGAAAAAAATACCTTTCAAGTCATTAACTTTATTATTTACTTTTATTTATATTTATATTTATTAGTCCACGGTCAGGTTTTTACTTTGAAAGGGGTCCACGAGCATAATAAGTTTGGGAATCACTGCTCTAATAGAATGTTTCAACAGAAAATGTTTATCGAGAATTGTAAGTAAGAATATACCTAGAAAGCAGTTGAGAAATGACTTGCAGTTTCCTAATCAATTTAGATTCGAGGAAATGTCAGGTCTAGAGCATCAAATTTTTCGTGCTCCTACATTTAAAATTTCTTTACTTGGGATATATGTATCTCAAAAATAAATAAATAACAATTCATTGACATTATTAATAAATACCGAATTTCCTTGATTATAAGATGCACCCCTATTTGTATATACCAATGAAAACATTATAAGACACATCCCAAATTCAGAGACACCAAAATAGGAAGAAAAAATATGCGTCATAGCAAGGCTTTGAACATTTTCAGCCATGCTTTTCCTTCTACTTGCTTAAAATGTGAGCATGTATCAAGTAGAGCAGTGTTTCCCAAAGTGTAGTACGCGGGGGTAAGCTTCATGTTGCTTAGCGTTGTATAAGCTTACTTTTTTTCAATTACAAACAGCTCTTTTTTTGACGAGGGTTACTCGGTGTTACGAAAATTATAAAAGAGGTACACAGATGTTCAAAGTTTAGGAAACACTGAAGTAGACCATCCAATCCCGGGCTTTTTTTGTGATCCCGGGATATCAGGATACACAATCTTTCAATCCAGGGATTCCGGGATTGATCATTTACCATAATATCATACCACAATTGCTTGAAATGATTGCCGTAAAAGGGGTTAATTAAGAGATTCCAGAATTGTTGTCATCTCGAAGTGACTATTTGATAGATTCCTCAATTATTGAAAAGTGTGAAAGCTTTTTTTTTGCTTCTTCCTCTCAAAAAATTACGAAAAGACAGATTCCACAATTATCCAAAAGTATGAGACCTTTTTAGCTCGACGTAGGGATATTTATGAGCCCAAAATCCCGGGATTACTACTAAGACGATCCCGGAATTTGACGCCCTAGTATCAAATCCACCTCACACTCTTATTCTACTTTGTTGTTCTGGTTTTCGTTACAATCGATTTTTACTATCGAATATGGTGGGTAGTATGGAATGAAAACACATGGGAAATAAAACTATTAATCGATTGACAAATCAACGCATGCAAGCATTGCAGATTTGTTCGGGAATGTAGTCAAAATTCGACTACGGCGAGGACTAATGTAGTATATGTATAAAAAATAGCGCATGCGTAAATATTTATAACTATCATTCACAAAATGAACGCAGTTAGTAGGGGTTGGATTAAAACAGCATTGTAATGGATGATTGAAGTGGATAAATTAAATAAATAACGGTTGTGGATGGTATGGCTTCGCTGTCTTCTTCCAATGATCGTTTAGTCTCAGGTCTAAAGATAAATTCCAAAATGTACCATACATCGATGGATATTAAACTTTCATAAATAATTGTTTCAGATGTGAACTAAAACTTCCGGTAAAATTCTTATGTCATTGAATGTGCGTAAATATTTAGTTTAATATTAGAACGATTGTTTTTTACATGCTTGTGAACCTTTATAATAATAGTACATTAGGTAATAATGTATAAGTTGTATACATAATAATGATAATGGATTATGTAAAAAAATACCGATGTGGAACGAAACGATGTCTATATTAAAATATTTGACAAATCAACTGAATTGCATAGATAAGTTTAAAGTTAATAATTTTACGATTTATATACAAATATTTTACTGTCCTTCAATATATTGTAATTCTTGATAAATTGAAATAAAAATCTACTATAAAAAGTCAACGTGTTACACTACAACTTCATTATAATATTGTAGTTTATATAACCAATAACAATCACAAAAGAAGATTATTAGACTTTTCATGAATATGACACATTATTTGAACTATTTTGTAAATTATATTTAATGTATGGATTTGATAAAACAAAAATGAGACAACTTCTTGTTTGTTTTATTAGAGCGGATAAATTATTATGTGCTGATTATTTTGTTTTGAATGACATGCAAACGCAGCGGTTTGTTGGAAGCAATACAAACAGAATCGACAAGGAAAATGTTTTCACGAGACCACTTGACTAAACACGAATGGTATGCAGTCCATGCAACCCAACACCGGTAAAAATTAAAATTATATCATACAGACTGTCTATTTATACCAAGTGTGTTAGTATCAAACAAACGGTATCATCCGCTTGACGACAGTTGGAAGAATTAACGGAATTATTAAGATATTTGATGCATAACCTTTTCTTAAAGCAAACATTGACAACTCGTATCATATTTTTTTGTTCTCAGCTATTGTCTGACATAATATTTAAATCTAACTTTATACTATGAAAAATATATATGTATAAGAAATTTTTTCACTCTTGTGTAATAAGTAAAACCACAATCCTTTTTCAGTCAATTTTTTTTTTACGAACCGCAGCGAAAAAAGTCAAATGTCAGTTACGTTGTGTTAACGTTAGAATGTTGATACCTTCGTTTACGCTGAAACAAATTCGACGTATCTATTTTATTTGGGATTAATTGTTCACACTTTAACCTTTTTAGTACCACGATGTTTTAAGCTAAAAAACATTCACTCACATATCTACCGCATGTTTTTAATATTTTTTAAATAGTTTTAAAACATTGGACTGAATTTATTAATATTAAAAGTTTACTTATAAAATGATATATATAGTTTAATATTTTCAAGTTACATTCGTGGTCTTCAGTGGCCTTACGGTATTCACGCCGTTCGTATGTAGCGGCCACCAGTGGCCTTACGGTACTGAAGCGGTTAAATGAGTTAGGTAATTAGGTGCTAACTGATAATCGAACACATCGTGTCGATTGCCATATTTGATTCGTTCAAAGGATTAGTCGTCGCTTAATTACAATTGGATTCTCCGCGACTCATTCGCTTTTTTATCCTGTGCGGTGTTGAGAATCCGTTTAAAATGGAAAGCAAGTGATTCTTTACGATTCTCAAATTCACATAGACGGGAATGAAGACTCGTTACAAGGATACGGTCGTTTTGATTAATTCATGTGCGAGCAGCGCATGACTGTTTTATTGAATTTTGATATACCGTCAGTTTGATGCAAAAAGTCATTAAAATAGCATAAGCTTGTTAATGATGTGTTTTATTCTACTAATACTGGTTAATGTTGAGTGACTTTTTGAGTTAATGCAAAATGAGAAAAAAAGACTATTTAATGTAACAAATTCAGTTTTTACCAGATTGTCAATCAATGACTTCTTGTAGCAAACCGACGATATATTGTGTTTCCAGCTGCTGATATCAAAACTTTTTGACATTTATTTTACAGCAAGCATAATACGATTTTTGTTTTCTAAAATAATTGAACTATGCACTCTATCTGTTAACTCTTGTTTTCGAAAGAGAGGATTTTAAAAATCGCATATTCGTTTTTTCAATGATTTTATTCTCTGGCGTGCTATCGGGCACTAAATGTTGTGATCAAGGAAGGCGTCGGTAAGATGCGACAAATTGTAAAAAATCGGAAACTTGACTTTAAATTTCACGTTGCTAATGTTTCGCGTACCTTTGGTTGCCGACGTATAGTATATTCTTTGACAACACTAGTTCTTTATAAATAATACCATATTGTAATTAGGTAATTGTAACATTTTTACGTTAAATAAATTCTGACATCCCTGCACACAAGGCTTAGCTAATTAGTCATTCTATACATGTTGTAATCTCAGTAATTATTCAACTTCTCAAATATGATTCGCTAATTTCACGACTGGTAAAATCAAATAATTAATCGACAAAGTTTAATGACCTCGTGTGCTTCATCAAAATTGCCATCAACAAATTAAACCGTATATTTGAGTTGCTTTGGATCAAAGGCATAATTTTACATGTATATACAACCTTTTATGCGTTTAATTTAATATGGCAATACCAGCGGCGAAACCATAGGTTTGCGAATGTGTCTAAACAAAAAGATCGGACGTTATAAGAGGCTTTCTAAGATAAACAATATTTTATCATTGTTAAACCTTTTCCTAATACAAAATTCAATTTGGTAACTTTCATATTCCACTGATTCAATTCTATTAATCAGAACAAAGTTATCGAACATAATTGTATTCAAAATGAAGTTTCACTAACTATGATGTTCAAATTTTGACGAAACATATTTTTTATACAAAATTCCAACAACTTGTTATGTAGTCCATACTATCAGATGTAAGAATAAGTTAGGTTAAATTTGTGTAAAATATGTATATTGCATTACACACCAATCTCCGTGTTGACTTGTCAAGATGTCATAAATTTCGGTATTTTGATCGACACCAATTCAAATAGTAGATACCTATTTCACTAGTTTATAATCTTCCATTCGTTATAATTACCATATATGTAATCATCACACAAATGAAATCATATCATTTGGTTCTCATAATAATATTAAGGCAACACGTTTTTCATGTTTTCATTCTCGTGCCATGACGAGTTTATAAAATCCGTAAGCTGATATCGTCACTGTTCTGGTAGAAGTTGGTAAGTTGATTGATACATAGTCTAGAGTAGGGTATCCAATCCCGGGATTCGGGATACCGTCCAATTTTTTGATCCCGAAATCCCGGGACTGACATGGTCGCGATCCCGGGATTTTGGAATTAAGAAATCTTGAGCAAATCCCGAAAACTGATAGGATTATGGAAAAAAAATCGACTCTTGGAGATAAGATTTGTAAAAAGTACCAAATCGAGGATTTCAAATTCTTCGGTGAGCTAATCCCGGGATTGGAAAAATGCTCCGGGATTGGATACCCTAGTCCAGAGTAAGTAGCAAATGTAAATTTTCAGCTTTTAGGATAAAGCCTCTAGCGCCGATATTTTATGTTACATAAATAATTATACTATCAAAATATAGATGCATTTATGCCGATTTGACCAAAATAAGAGTTTAAAATGAATACACAGAAATAGTTGCCTGTCTTTGAAAAGCATTGATAATAATTTTCTATAAAAATAAATGTTAATTTTTCAACAGATTGGTATAATCAATGCACCAACTCCAAATATAGATTATTCCAGCAAATAATATCTTTGTATAATTAACTCTTTTTGATTGTGATGTTACTTACCAACATTGCCAGAAAGGTGACGATATAATATGCTGAGGTATTAAGATATAAACATCTACAATATTAATAAGAACACCAAGTCGTAAAAAAAATAAAAGTCAATAAAAAGATAAAGCTTTCGACCATCGTGTCATTTTTTAAAAAATTTAATCTTCAATATGCATTATAAAAGTACAAGTTTCAGAATTCTAAGATGAAAAGATCCTCCACAACTGTCTCACACTCTAAGATAGACTTAACCTTATTGTATGTATACTTTTGTCGGTCTGTTTGCTTTTATCTATCACTAAATTTTGGCAAAATATTACATCAATTATATTACTATCAATGTTTAACAAAACGAACGCCTGCCAATTGAAAACGATACGTTTGAGATACATCGACATTCCACAGTTGTATTCAATTCTGTTGTAGAAATACCTGAGAAAAGAATTTCTTGTAACTTCCGCTTGTACTTAGACTTATTTTGTAGCGCTCGTTTACTATTAAAATCTTCGATCTATTGAAATATGTAGCTGCCCCGTCATAAATCATAACATAATACATACTCATTTGATACAAAGACATGAGTCGTGTTTGAGATGAAGTAACAAGTTGTTAGCAATAGTTAGGTACATCACGTGTCTTGCGGCAACCAGAATGATTAATTTCGCTTTCATCAGATGGCTTCGTATCCAAGAATCCACTCGGTGTACGCGATGAACGGCATTATTCGGCGCTCGTTCGATCGATTCGAAGTAAAACGCTTCTATCGGTTTTGTCAGGTCCGAGGCGGCGATCGTTTCGAAAAAAGTGGACCCCGTCCGCCCACGCTCACACGGCCGCCTCCGCCCTCGCCGTCGCTGACTAAACCGAGGCCTGTAACCGCAGCTTGCTTGAAAACACGTGAAAATATCAAACGGCTGATGTTTTTGTTAGTATACCTGCTTGGCACAATCTTGTAGCCATTTTTTTTAAACTCATATGGTGTCAGGTACTTACTTGTCGATAAAAGGAAAATATGTCATTATCGCCATATATAGCGATACATCGATTGGACCTGTGTGCCAAGTCCAAATGGTTTTCTGAATCATATTTTATCACTAATTAAACTTTGATACAAACATTGTAACAATATTATTGTTCCCTTGTTACGGTATTCGAAAATCCGAGAAATTTAATTAAAAAGTATGCCAAGCAAATCAAAATTAATCAGTAAAACATTTGTGTTGATGGTTTTAACTAACTTTATAATAAAAGTGAGAAAATGTTAGTTTTATTTTAATATTTGTATTGCGTTAACTGTAAATTAATTCTTGGCGGAAAGATATTATTTTATAGTTCGATCGAGACCGTTCGCTCCTTCTCTTAACTGCTCTTCGCTTTAATTAACTAAACTGTTGCATGTATAAACTTTCATGTTTAAATAAAAAAGGCCCTGTAGTCGAATAGTCAAATCTTATGGGCTTTCTTTTCATTTGGTTGGGGAGTCATGAGATCGACTCCTCAGGCGGCTCAAAACCAGACACTTTCATGCTTAGCCTTTTGGCTGCCGTAGAAAAAAGTACGTTTTTACCTAGCACGCCAGCTATAATTTTCAATTAATATTTTAATTAGTTATTGACGATGTAACTCGTCTCTAGCGTGTTGAGCACGAAAAATTCGACGAGATATCTCGTCTGTGGAATCCATCGAGTTAAAAACTTTAAATCGATTAAAATGATATGTTTTAAGTTTTATTTTAAGAATAAAAAATTCAATGTGTCAAATATGTGAAATTCAAAAGATAGATCATACAAGATAAAGTTGATGAGATTTTTTGAAAGTTATTCGAATTTAACTCGAGGAGAATTGACATCATAGAGACAAATTTAAAGCGTAAAATATATATTTGTTATCGACCTTAACAGGAATTGAACCCATTACCAATACCGGCGCTAGATATTTGGCCGCCCCAGGCAAGAATATTTTTTTGCCGCCCTATTTATAAAAATCCCTTAGGTAGGCATTTGACCGCCCCTCCAGATGTTAAGCTAAAATTTACACTCCGCTTGCACGTTGCGCTTAATCGGTAGAGTCAAGCTTACCAACTAGACCATAGCATACGACTATTTGTATCTAAATACAAGAATGTCCGTTGTATTTCATTTCCCAACCAATCTTGTCCGATCAGAATTACTATTACGAGGCATATAATATAGTGATTAAGCATACTGCTATTACTCTCGTTCTATTCTTCTTTCCCCTTTAAAAAAGAAAGGTTGAGTAACTTAATTACAAAAAGTTCTTGTTAAAACAACTTTTCTTGACGTGACACCAGAGGCGAAATATTAATTTTCTAATTTAAATAACTGTTTACATAGTCACTGCGATACCGTGTCGTTTTTCGAAATTCGTGTAAATAAAACCAGCATGTCAGCTAGTTTTCACAAAATAATAAAAATAAATAAGTCGGTTTTGGGGCCCTTGCCTGCCTGAGGCCGCTTCCTCCTACGCAATGTGCGATAATCCGCCACTGCGTGACACCGAAAACTATGGCATAACAATATTACAGCAAGAACTAAAAATACTAAAGTAACACAACTAGGAATGTTTTTAGTAGATTCTATGGTTAGTTTACGTTAAATTATTTTAATATACAATTTGTTTGATTCTGTAAATACTTAAACTATAAAAGGATGTGTGGATTAAGATTGAGATTGAGTTGATGTTAAATGTGTTATCAGTTATTTATTTTATTTTTTTGGTAACCAAGACAACATCACTTAGGAATGATTCATTGTTTGTACATTTCGGATGATTATGAAGTATTTTTTTCATTAATTAAGATTTAAGAAATAGTCAGTTTTCGAGTTTGGTAATTAAGCTTTTTTATGCTTAAAAAAATACAAAAACTAATATTATGAAATAAAATATTTATCTGTATAAAAAAATGTGTTCAATTAATATATGTATTAATGCAATATTATGAAATGGCGAAAAGTCTTTTGTTATATTCAACCTTTGTAGAATATAATATTGTAATATTTTTTTTACCTTCAAAAAATATTTTATATTTACAGCATGTATACGAGTTGTTTATTGATTGTCCCACCACCACATGTTATGTGTATACAACCGCTGTTTCAAGGCTGCTTTCCATAACGCAATAGCAATACACTTACGACTTACTGCTTGACCCGATACATAGCTGCACGGTATATATCTTTTGACGTGCACTATTGTGCTTAAAAGGGTAATGATAGAAAGAAATAATTCTTTCATATATTTTTTTTGTCAGAATAAAACTATGTAACTATTAAATTAAATATAATACGTAAAATTTATATCTCGTCTAGTATATTATATCATTATTTTTCAACATTTTTACCTTCTGCGGCCCGTGAAAAATTAGAAAATTAATAAATTGGCCTTTCTTTTAAAAAAGCTTGTGCACCACTGGCTTATAGCGTAATCCGTAACTGATATGCAATACAAATTAACTAGAATTATCATGATAATGTATTTTTTAAAACTGAAGTATTGTTCAATATTGACTCCTGTAATAAAGAAGTCGTGATATCCTGAGATCCTGAAGTCTGGCGGTCGTATACTTATAATCAGGGCTGTGGAGTGGGAATCGCGGTATTTTAGCCGGAGTCGGAGTCGTGAAAAATTAACGGCTCGACTTTTTAAAAAATGCATATATTTAATGATGTGTATTCAAACAAAATAAGCCAAAGTGTTCTGATGGAATATATATATGTATATCATGTACATATATGTTAAAAACAGGGCTGTGGAGTCGGAGTCGGAATCGGATTCGGAGTCGTGAAAAATGAGCGACTCGATTTTTTTTTGAAAAATATATTTAATAATGTGTATTCAAACAAAATAGTCAAAAGTGTTGACATTTCATGCTTGGCTGACTAAAGATTATCTGATGGTATACATATATATATACATGAGTTAAAATGAAATTATTGAAAAATTTCCTCGGAGTCGAAGTCGTTAATTATTGAAAAGCTGGAGTCAGAGTCGTCTTTTTTTACGCGACTCCACAGCCCTGGTTAAAAATGAAATTATTAAAAAATCTCCTCGGAGTCGGAGTCGTTAATTATTTTAAAGCTGGAGTCGGAGTCGTCTTTTTTTTACACCACTCCACAGCCCTGCTTATAATATCTAAAAGTTAGGTACATGAACAGAAAAGTTTAACCGAAGTATGAAAAGTATCATTTTTGCTTGAATATCTTTTTCATTGACGCAAGCTCTTCCAAGCTGCAACCAATCAAAAATCATTGACTTCAGTTGAAACCAGTCAACCATGAAGACAAAAAGGAGTGTCATCTTTTATACTAAATTGAGGAAATAAGTACTTTCAATTAAGAGTGATGCAATGTATGAGATAAATAATGGTGACATTTGAAGACAATATATTATAACTTGCACGTGTAAATTTAATGAAACAATCAATACTTGAGTGTATAATTTATTGCAAGGACATTTATTATTTAATTAAGCAGTTGGTATATTTTCTAAATCATGTCTCCGTTAAATATAATTAACAACTATTATTATTGTTTTGGTTGTAACATTTTGCGCATTGGATGACAATGTGTTACAAGTACTTGCGAGTCTTGTAACCGAATGATGTACGTACAATGTAGTTTCTTAATCTTATATTAATGCAATGCAATTTTTAGATTGTAGTTTCAGTGAAGTATATATGTATTATAACAATAATCTTCTGATGTCCCGTTGCCTAGTGGCCAATGCTATCGTGCTTTCGTCCATTGGGTTGTGTGGTCAACAGGACTGTGGAGTCGAAGTCTGAAAAATCTTACGACTCAGACCCATTTAAAAATATATATTAAACGATGTACATTCAAGACACAATACTCGACAGTGTTGCCACTGCATACTAAATTGGCTAAAGATGATCTGATGGTATACATATATACAAGTTAAAATGAAATGATTGAACTTCATTGGAGTCGGAGTCATCTATTTTTTACCCGACTCCACAGTCCTGGTGGTCAAGCGTTTGAATTGTTGAGCGGGAAGCTTTTGTACGTGTATTTTCTTTTAATGTACGTGTATTTTATATCTATTAAATTGTAGACACGCATGTCTATAATGGAGCGGAAAAAATGAATAGCTAACTATTAAATCGTTCTTTCATCCTTACCCTGTTTAGGTAAGAAAATGCAGGGTTCACAGATCGACTACGGTTGACCAGTAATGAGCTTTTGCTTAGATTATCCACTAGGATTGATTGTAAATGGGGTAAGTAATATTTGTCTAATTAAAGTTTCTTTTTGCGACCTTATTACGAGAGGAAACTAAAAAAACAACCTTCTCTTGTAGAATAATTTTATTGCAATATAAAAATATTATTGTTACCGTTTTTAGATAATTTTAGTCAAATTTCAAAACATTTTTTTTAATGAGGGCATAAAATCGATAAATATTTAATACAACTGTGGTTAAATGACAATACACCTGGCTTAAGTTATCATGATTAAGTCAAGTAAATAAGTTGGATATGTGCTGGATGCCCCAAGAGAGTCTAATCATTGCCTGTCTCTTTTACCAGCCGGATGGATTCCGACGACGTACTCGGCGGAGCTACGGAACGCTGAGATGGCCTAGGAGGAAGTGAAGAGACTGGCGGGGGATAGAGAATCTTGGAGAAACCGTGTGGTGGCTATATGCTCTGAATAGGGAGCAGATATGGGTAAAAAGTTAACATAAAGCTAAAGCTAGTTCCAGGGCCGGCGCCACCATACAGGCGAAATAGGCAACTGCCTAGGGCGCAAACCATTAGGGGGCGCATAAATGGAGTATTAAAATTATTTTAATATACTCTAATAATAAGGTTCATTTTATTTTGCCGTTTGTATTTGAGTCGTATAGTATCAAAAGTAGAAAAGTAGACGTACATATATGATGTATGAAACAGTTCTACTTTTGATACTCTATGACTCATTTGTTCGTTGTAATTATGTAGCATATTCCATATAAGTCGATTAATAAACAGGTCGACGTCGACTTATCTGATAGAGTGTGTATCTATCTCTTTTCATCTCGCTCGGGGGGGCCCCCCCCCCCCCCCCCCCCCCCCCCCCCTGCGTGTTGAAAAGAGATAGATACACACTCTATCAGTTAAGTCGACGTCGACCTGTTTATTAATCGACTTATATTGGATTTTGATGCATAAATACAACGAACAAATGAGCCGTACAGTATCAAAAGTATAACTGTTCCATACATCATATATGTACGTCTACTTTTCTACTTTTGATACTATACGACTCAAATACAAACGACAAAATAAAATGAATCTTATTATTATAGTATATTAAAATAATTGTAATACTCCATTTATGCGCCCCCTAATGGTTTGCGCACCAGGCGGTTGCCTTTTTCGCCTGTATGATGGCGCCGGCCCTG
>CM062825.1:19443266-19467217 GCA_031772345.1 Himalopsyche anomala | reverse complement strand
GTTCCAGGGCCGGCGCCACCATACAGGCGAAATAGGCAACTGCCTAGGGCGCAAACCATTAGGGGGCGCATAAATGGAGTATTAAAATTAGTTTAATATACTCTAATAATAAGGTTCATTTTATTTTGTCGTTTGTATTTGAGTCGTATAGTATCAAAAGTAGAAAAGTAGACGTACATACATGATGTATGGAACAGTTCTACTTTTGATACTGTACGACTCATTTTTTCGTTGTAATTATGTAGCATATTCTATATAAGTCGACAATGACAGGTCGAGCGACTTAGTAACAAACGTTTTACGTATAAAAACTTCTGTTGAGACACCTTCATACGAGACTATATGCTTCACATTGGGAGCGGACATGGATATATGTAAAAAAATATTTCTACGATCGCGAGCTATTTTTCTCATTATTTCGAAAAAATGGGACGATTTGTTAAAAATGGGGCGCGTCAATTATCGTTGCCTAGGGCGCCAAATAACATCGCGCCGGCACTGGCTAGTTTCACCAAGCACCTTCAGTCGAAATCTTAAATTATAAAGCTAAAGGAGAAGGGTATATTCCGATTAATCAAACAAACTAAAAACTAAGTAAAATAATACAAAATTTGACAGCTTTGATTTACAATAATATCTTAAATTTAAGTAATAAATAAAAATATTTAAGAAAACTTTTACTTATGTTGGAATCATTCGTGTTTCATTGCTTGTTTTTTTTACTGATTTTTTTACTCGGGATAGCATAATAAGGGTGGCGACGTCAGATTGCAGATCTCTAGCGCGTGGTGTCAGTGATAGAGGACTTCTGAATTAGAAGTGCGGCAAAGGTCATCTTCATGTTGCCGGTGGCTAATTGCTATGTACAGACAAAGTAATGTATCGCCTGTGTCTCTTTCGTCAAACGACCTTTCGTTTCGTCATTGTATTTACAAATTTGGTCGGCATCCGTGACGTGGCCAGCAACACATGCTTCGACGCGTCTCAAAATGCCGTATTAAAAAAAATTATAGGTCACCGAAAATTCTCATCGCTATAAGGACAATAATAATTACTAGCTGTAAGCCCGTTGACCTCAACGGGGGGATTTTTGTTGCATTTTTAAGTAGTCAGAAAATTAAAAACCTATTTATTGAATAAGCCAGAGATTCTTAAAATAAAATAAATATATCGGGGCGTATATCGACAGCCCTGCCCTGTAGTATTTAAATTGTAAATTATTTAATTTTTGGAATAATGTTAAGTTTGCTAACAATTATTTTTCCTATTAGCAGAAATAGACCTCGTAAATTACCTAATTTTTGGAATAATGTTTATGTTTGCTAACAACTATTTTTCGAAGTAGCAGAAATTTCGTAAATTATTATATCTTTGGAATAATGTTCAAGTTTGCTAACAATCATTTTTCATAGTAGCATAAATCGATCTCGGCGCATATATCGACAGCCCTGCAGTTTTTAAATTGTAAATTATTAAATTTTTGGAATAATGTTCAAGGTTGCTAACAATCATTTTTCGTAGTATATATATTTTATTCAACTAATTTTCAAGTATGCTAACAAAAATATTTCGTAGAAAAAGAATAAGACCCGAGGACATCAGTACGCACACATTTGTGAATTGTGAATTGTTAATTGTGATTTGTGAAAAGTGATTATTTTATCGACTATTAATATATAGATTTTGAAATTTTTAGAATAATCTAATATTCTAATTTATAGAATAATTTAATATCTATTGAACTTTTTTTTCACTTCAATGGAATGTGAGAAAAAAGTCGGAAAATAAATGGGCAAAGAATTAAATTATATTTATATAAAAAATACAATTTTCACATGCAAAATATTATAAATTAATTGGACATTTTATCAAAACAAAATTATCAAAATTTTGACTTATTCTCCAAATAGAACTTGTTTTTTAGAATATATATAATGATTTTTACTGATGTTATTTTACTAATCATACTGAAACTATGCTTTCGCCAACAACTAACTATACCACGTATGTATCTAGATTAAAAACAAATCTTGAAATAATTGCGTCTTATATTTATTTTTTGAAAAACTTACTTGGCTAGTCAATCGGATTTTGTTATTTTGATAGCATTTATTTTCATACGATCAAGATGTAATGTGATTTAAAAAGAAAGTTTTCAAAAAAAAAAAATGTTATAAACCAAAAAAAAACGCTCAGGACATCCTCAGACAGACTTACTTTCAGTAAGTAAAAGTAAGTCTGTCTGAGGATGCCTCTGAAAGAGGCGAAACACGTGTCACAGTTTGTAGCACAATACGTGGAATAATCTAAGTTATTTTTTATTTTATATTCAAATGAACTTCCGAAAAGTTACCGACGAATCCATCGAAAGCATAAACAATGTATTTTAGAGAAAAAATGATTGAAATTATGCAATAAAAAGGGTGGGTTCAGTTCACTTTTTCCCATCATCCTAACTTGGCTCACTTTGCCGTATTTTAATCTCGTTGACCCCAATCTATCAAACTATTTCGCTTACTTTATTTATATTACTATTTGAGCATAAATTTACCTTGTCATTCATTATTTGACAATATTCCATTTTTGAATCTTTTATACAAACAATCGAAGTCAGTAGGAATCGCAAATATCGTTCCATTTTCAAATTTTTATTTTAAATACACTATTTTTATCGCCTTGATATTTATGACGTTAGCTCAGTTGATAGAGAGCTCGACTGGTAATCCAGAGTTCTGTGTTCGATCCACGGTCGCGGCGTTTTTTTGTATGAAATTTTTTCAGCTATTTGATTTGTTTCGTCAAATAATAAACAGTGTATTTGGAAAATATGTCTTTAGTATGAATAAAAAAAATAATTAATGGCGACAGCGGAGCAGGATTGGGGGGGGGGGGGGAGGAGGACCGTCTTTCTTGACGTCATCGAAAAGGCGAAATCGCGACCATATACAAACGAAAAAAGTATGTATTTGGTATGAATAAAAAAATGGTGACAGCGGGGCTGGGGCGGAGGAGGGGGAGGGAAAATCGCGGACAATCATTCAGACGGACGGACATTATCGAGTATTAATATATAGATAACTTTCAATTCACTCGCGTATTAATTTATACAAGATTTATGACTTTCCATCGACACCTCAAGAACGAATCTTGTAGAGCTTTTTACGAAGTCTGCTGGCGTCGGTTTATTTTGCATTGAACAACCCATGTAAAGAACGAATAATTGAAGTTTTCAAATAATTAGTTCATGTTATAGGTGAATTTTTAAATTAGCCTACTTGCATAAGAGTCAGCAAACAACGACTCGATGACCGTTTGTATTTTACCTATACGATTAAAAATATTAAATATGAAAATAAAAGTGTCATATTTTCATACGTTAAAGTTCAAAAAAGGATCATCTATTTTACTTCCTTTGCTAAAATACTTAACTGTAGTATTCAATAAGATGTATCTACTAAACAAATAAGTACATCATTTAGTTTATATATCCATTCCCATTCGATGATATTATTATAATTTGTTTATGATGACAATACCATTAATCTCCCACAACCTAGACCAGGGGTGGAAAAGCTTTTTATTTGAGGAATGCGTTCATTTATCTGAGCTATAGTAATGCCGTAAAACTGCCATGAAATACAGTGAAGCAACTATTTTATAAATTAAATGAAAATTTTGAATATAGTCAAAAGAACGCAGGTTTCCCAGCCACGATTGAGCCTATTAATAAATTAATAATGAAAGATGCTAATAATAAATTAATATAAGTATGAGTTGTTCTCGTGGTGGTATTGTAGCCGAGTGGTAACGGTAAAAGGTTTTCGTTATGTTCGATGATAATGATAATAATATTTAAAAGTCACTCCTGCCAATTTTATTCACGAGAATTTCTTAGCATAGCGAAATAATTGTAAATTGTAAACAGCTATTACCGAATCATTATTTGCTTTACCAACTAATAAATCAAATGAAATAATTCTGATATACATACATATGCGTCTATTTATCTCAAAATATTGCCGATCTCCTGAATCATATTAATCAACATTCAAAATGATGACACTTCCAAAAAAAAGTTGGGTAGATATTACGAGATACACAGTTTGTAAGGCAGATACAATTTTGAGTGAAATAATACAGTGAAGTGATACACCGCTAATACCTGTTTCATTTTATTATATTTTCGAAAGATTCTAAATATCTAAATGTTAATTTTGAGGCAAAACGACTGTGATGTCGATATTGACAGATCAAAGATCGGCCGGTTGGATTAGGGTAGTTTATTATTGAAGTTGATAACCACTAAGTTACCGCAAAACGAGAACTTGTAAGACTGATTAGAACACAGTGGTCTAGCTGTATTAAAATAATTTACTTTACAAGACTTTTTATAGATTTGATAATATTAATTTACTAAATATATTTACCACAATTTTATGTTAAGATTTCTTATTTGTTCTTTGTTTATTTACACCGCACAATTTAGTTAAATTGTCAAACATAGGTAAATAAAATCACAACACATTTTTTTTTACATTGTGCTCATTTATGTCGTTGAAAAATATTCAGAATGTATTACATTTAGCCTATGTATAAGGGGTAGAGGTCTGCACGGGCCGAAATTTTACAATATTAACCGGTCCGAGCCCGAAACACTCAAGCCCGACCCGGTCCAGACCCAAGTCGAATACCCCACTTCTTACCCGAACCCGACCCGAAGCCCAGATTTATACTCCTAAGCCCGAAAACTCCAGTTTTTTACAACTGTACAACAATTTACGATTCTCCATAGAACTGGTAATAATTAAAATCATCATGGCTGACTTATGACACAAACATAGTCTGAAATATTTTTCTGAAGAAATAAATTCCTTACCCGGGCCCGGCCCGAGCCCGAATCTCAATTGGGCTTACACGCCCGAGCCCCGGGCCCGTGCAGACATCTAATAAGGGGACACAATTTCCACACGTTAATCTGTAAATTCGGCTAATATCTAATGATCCATATTAATTCTTACGTGATAATCTATAAAACAATTGAAAAGCGTTTGACTCTTATAACAAAAAAAAAACATTTTTACAATGTATTCAATATTATTTTTACATTGAAAACAACATTCAGTCAATGGCCGTTTTGTTAATAATACATTATTAGCATATTATTACGCGCCATAGAGAAGCGTATTTTTCTTAATATTTAGCTACCTATCTTGGTAATTGTTTGTGCAATGAAGATGCAAGGATATACGCTTTATTTGTGTATTATGTTTGTAAGTGTGATAATAATATTGTCCTTCCTCGCTCGTGCGACCGACTCTTGATATGTTTAACAATAATCGTTGATATTCTAATTCCGCTAAACGACCTTTTAAAGCATTTCATTATGGACGAAATTGAATTTTTATTTTGTGTAAATACCATATAATCTGTTTTCCTTTAACCTTCCTGGTAGAAATGTTCGACGACAGGAATATTAATCAGAATTGTTTGTTTATTCAGTCGTGTTTGACTCGGGTATGTACGTGTAGTCGGATCACCGTAGTATTTTGTTCCTTGCTTCTCAAGTTTAATTGAGAACATAGGAAATTATACCGACATCTTCACTTAGAATACTGAAAGTTTTACCGTCTATTTATTTTCTATTTTTAACCTATTTATAATTCAGATATGATAATAATTATTTTGAATATTATTAAAGTTTTAAATCGCACATTTTAGCATTACACCGGATCCTTTTTTTTACGCGATATATTGGTTCCAAAAATTGACGCGTATTAAAATCGCGTAAAATAAACCTCATTTTCATATAATTCGATAATTTGGTTACAAAAATCAAAAAATCGCGTAAAGAAGTATATAAAACTAAAATTTGCTCATAAAATTCTCGCAAAAAAAGATTTTTTTACTTAATAACCATTAATTTCTTTATTTTATATAAACGTACAATTAGAAACAGATACATATGTTTACATGCATAATCGTGTTTACTTTTAAGAGTTATTCGCTGCTGTCACTATCGGTTGCGAAATATAATCACAATCAATATTGCTGGAAAGGCATTATATTCAAAAAATAAAATACTCATTTGTACAAATTTCACTTTTATTTAAAATGATCAGGGCCGGTTTCTCTCGTGACTAACATTATCAATTAATAAAGAATACAATATTACAGTGTTATTTATACAAAACAAATTACACCCTCATAATTTTATTTTGTTTGTTTCGAAGTTTTTTTTCATTTGGTTGCTTTGGTTATTTTTCTAAGAAAAAAAAATCGAGTAACGATGCGTATATCGCGTGATTTAAAGGAACGGTGCCGTCTAAAAAAGTCGCGTAAAAGCGAAATCGTGCAACAACAAAAAAACACGTAAAAAGAGGACTGAGTGTACAGATGATCTTATCGAAAAATAAGTATGAAATCACTCGAGATAAACTATACAAGAAAATACATCACAAATATAATGGCAAAGAATTAAGATGTTACATTAAAAAACCAACATTGTAAAATATTGACCCCGCCAAGCCTTAATCTGAGGTTATTCAAAGTCAACACTTTGAATAACCTCTTAACTCCAGTGATAAGAAAAATACATCTGACAATGCTCGCAATGAGCAAAACCGGTCCTGACCTTATAAATAAAGTGAAATAAAGTACAAAAGAATATTATGTTTTTATTAAAATAATGTCTTTCCACCAAATATTGCCAGTAAACACCCTAAAAGTGATTCAGTTACGTTATTTCCAGCATCCTAATTTGTTAATAATACAACACAAACTTGTCATCATCCTACATTGATAAATGTTGTGTAATGCATATAATTGGTTATAAAAATACTATTGATAAAAAAATAATATTATGAAACTTTACGTCTGTCTCCAAAAAATGAATTGATAGATTTTTTTTAAATGGCTTTAGTGGCTATTTTAACGATATTTAACGTAATAAGAGTATGGATTTTAAAATTATTGAGCAGACATTTTCTTGCCTCATTATGGTAGGCTGCAAGATGTGTCGTTGGTCGTTGTACTATTGTAAAAAAAAGTCACGTGGGCATCAAAGAATGCAAACTCCGAATCCGATTCCGCCAACCGCATAACTCGCCTTTCAGTAATTTATTTGCATAATTATTTTGAACAAAAAAAAACTGCGAACACTTCACACGAAAGAGTGTTTCTGTGAAATGATTTAACATTCGGAACGCATCTGATTCTCGACAGATAACTTTTTTTACCGCGTACGAAATAATTATTAAATTCTTTAACAGAGTGCATTGATTTCATAATATGAAATAGAGATGTTGTTTTATACCGGTTTCATTCGGTCTATGCATGAAACAATTCCGGTTATGTGTAAATATTCATAAAAAAAATAATGATTTATTTATTCGAAGCCTACTTCGTAGAAACAAGAAAAAATCTTTCACTATTTCATTAATTAATTTTAGTATCATATTTCAAAAATTCTTTCATGACTCTTATCCGTTAACAAAATGGCAAAGATTTTTTAAATTTATTCCACACCTGTTTCATAAAACTTCATTGAAATTGTCATTTGAAAAAAAAGCTACCTTCGACTAATTATTTTCCATGTCGTAAGAAAACTTTCTTCAGTGTACTTGCGATGTTATCAGTAAGGTCATGAAATACATTTTGAAATTTTCGTTACGACGTGAAAAAATTACCAAGTATCTATATTCATATCATTTTGACCAACGCATGAATGCTAATATCAATTATTGCCGTCGTTCTGACTATAAACGTTATGCAGGAAATACTAAATTTTAGAAAATCTATTTTGAAAATCAGTTATATCACGTATGTACGTTAAAATAATGGAAAGTTTAAATGACATCATAAACAACCAATGAAATATAAATGCATTGAATCTAGTTTATTTTTTTGACATATAGAATCGTTTTATTGATAATGTTAATATCAGGTAATTATGTTTCTTCCGAAAATTTATCATAAAAAAAAAATCATTTAGGTAAAAATATTTTTTAACAAGACTTTATTGACGATTTTGGGACGATATACATATTATGTTACAAGAACAATTCGACACCCTAAAATCTATTGTGAAGAAAATAATCACATAGATTTCAACATATATTATTATGAATTGGAAGAATCTTTGCTTTCGTGCTCGAGTTATAATATTATGTACAAGATAAAATATTACATTTAGCATATACAAAATGGATACTAGCTTACACTATATAGATTGAAGGATCTACCGGTGCATTTACCGTTATAAAATACGATACAAACCTGTAATAATTAAAAATACAGAGATAAGACCAATCTACTAAAACTACACTACCGGTATATAATAAAGCCTTGGATCAATTGTTTGTCGGGGCATTTATGCTTTGCTCCGCCCAAGGCTTTGTGATCGACCTTTAGGTTGTCCATATGGTTGAATTACCTCTCTTTTATAACGTAAAAAATACTCACTTATTCTAAAGTAGTGATAAACTGATAAATGTCAAATCGTGGCAATGAAAACATACTGTAATAAACAGATAAGTAGCATACGAACAAAAGTAAATATGTTCACTCGGATTCGGTAATTGTATTATTTGACTGTTATATTTTTCCGGAAGTACGTTGCAGATAAATACTTTTAAACAATTATCTTACGTTAGCGACTAATTTCGTTAGGTATTGTTTTTATTGTCCTTTATTTAAATAATTATACTTAATTAAAAAGACAACAGCTTATATTTTAGTATTTACAGTAATAAGTTTATTAATATTAAACATCTCCAAAATACAATCCATATTTTCTAGAAACATTACCGCACTATTCTCATCTTCCGGTACAGTATTTGCAATAATACTCATGACGGTTAAATCCATGTGTGCCCCCAAAACTCATGTGTCAACATAAGTTAAAAATAAAATTAAACAAAAACCTGTTCATTACCTTCTTAAACCAACACACTTATCTTTGCAGTTTTAAATAATGGCGATAACGAAAATAGTCTCATCTTATATTGATAATGTCTAACTAAGAATTCAACGCACACAATGCAGAAACTTAGTATATGCGTATAATATTCGTAAAATGTTTACCCCTCACTGATTCTCAGAAGCAAAATAATGTATTTATATATGAAACATTC
Source organism: Himalopsyche anomala (assembly GCA_031772345.1). Classification (NCBI taxonomy): domain Eukaryota; kingdom Metazoa; phylum Arthropoda; class Insecta; order Trichoptera; family Rhyacophilidae; genus Himalopsyche; species Himalopsyche anomala. The sequence continues at coordinate 19,458,086 of CM062825.1, read as the reverse complement.
ATTAATATTCCAAATGAGTATATTCAAGCGAATGACGAAAAATACATATATGTGAAGGTTTAGGTAAAGACGGACGATTAAATGTGTTAAGGTTTAATATTTATTGTATGTTAACATAAAGATTCAACTTTGTAAACGGAAAAAAATGTTTGCATATTTTAGTTAAATTTCACTGATATCCATGCTGACTAATTTTATTGAACTCTGATCGATTGTATATGGATAGGGATTCTGAATCGAGACAACACGAGAATAAATTCCTCGGAAATCGAAGCTTTTTGACTGTCTTGGTATATACGCCCTTCACTACCGAATCTTGGAAAATATGATTATCTTTAATTGGCTAGCAAACGGTTTTTCAAAAAATAGCCTTTGCTGGTATGTCAATCGGCATTATGAAAGATTTCTAAAGAAAAAAACACTTTCACACAGTTTTCTTTTGACTTACATAATTTGAAAAAATGAAAATGAACAGTATGCAGAAATTTGTATGATGTGATTAGTCTCATTGGAAGACTTCTATAAATTTAATTAAAATGTGAAACTGGTTTAAAATTATCTGGGACAAATTTAATGTGAAATTAGCAAGATAATTATGTTTTATTATAATTTCGCTAAGGAAAACCACTTATAATTATTTATGTGGCTAAATAATCTGACGTATGTAAGAGTATTAGTAAATAAATAAAGAAATATTAATGACTTTACATATTATATAAATATTGAGGTTTTTTCAGTTTATTTAAATTGAAGTAGGCTAGATTAAAAGCGAGAATGATCTCACTGGAAAAAATGAATATGTGCCCTCTTATCATGACAACTCTGTTATTTGAAGGCAAGCGATGAATGCAAGTGAAATAAAATACCAAATTTAAATTCACTAAAAATTAATTTCATTTTGCAAAGTGTTATTTACTCTGACAAATAGTTGTCGACCCACCAAATCTTCTTAGAAAAACATTTTTAACGTGAAATAAAATTAGTTATCGGGAAATCTATTTACATGAAAAACAACTAAATTATAGAATGTTCAAAATTATCCGATCAGGGTTACGATAAGGAAATCATTTTTAACTAATTTTATAGTTTATAATACTATATATCGACTGTGGAAAGGAAGAAGGACGTAACCCACACATATCAAATTTTACAAAGGGCGTAAAAAACGTGTTTTGATGATTTTGGGCCATATGCAAATTATTAATTATACACAATCTTAAAGTGCACGGAAACTTCTAAACTGGTGTTTAATGGACATAATATAATATTAACTAAGAAATTATCTAGGAAAAACCTTTATTTTAGTCTTTTCTCTTCGGTTTAATTTTTTACAAGGTCATCTTTTAAAAGTTAAATTTAGATACTAATTCGGCATTTGCAGCTTCCATCCTTTTGATAGAATGTGAGTCAAGTTGTATACATTATGATTATCGAAAAAAGCTGTTTTGAAAATTTGAGGGTTACGTCCTTTTTCCTTTCCACAGTCAATATGTTTAGGTATGCGTGTTCTTTTTGAGCTGAAACAATTTCTTCGGATATTACATTTTTTAATATTATAACTTTATCGTCTATTTCTAATATAGCCCGCTGTGAAAATCGAGTTTAACATGGCTGTTATATATAATTATGTTTTATTACTGTTATCTATGAGTTTCGGGTATCTAGTTCACTTACCACTATTATCAATTGCGTTATCAAAAAATCTCTACAAGGAAAGTAATGCTTCATACAGACAATAGTTAACGCGTATTGCTCACCTTTATCAACAATTTCTTTGGTGCACGAGACAGAATCTACTGTTATGGTAATGCAAATGAAAGTTGGCCCTATTGGAATGCCAGCTCCAGTACAATATGATATCGCTTGGTTACAAGTTACATCTATGACAAAGCAATAATGGCTGAATGTTGGAATATTGGTTATTTTATCCTATTTCTACTAAGCCAATGCTGTAAAAAACCTTAACCTCAATATTTAAACTTTGGAATAAATCAATCATATCAAACCTATGTTCATATTTATAGGTATTATATTTAATTTGACTTTAACAATACAGTTGATAATAATTGGCCGTTAAACTTTAATATTTTGTATGTGTATTATTAACGTTTAATAGCTATTAAACATATTTTTTAAATGTTTACAATAAAAAGACAGCATCAGTTAGCATAATTTGGATTACGTTTTAACAATAAAAACCTTGCAGTCACCGTAACATACTTTTGAAGTCAAATATAAAACGAGGAATCAGTATTTAAAAAAAGAAACAATTGAATGACTGTATAGCAAAGGTATTAATTTAAATTATGTATACATTAGTATTAAACATGTGCAAAAAGATTATGAAATTTATTTTCAAAAAGATTTGACTCTTAAAAATCCACTATTTCCTATTATGCAGTAGACACAGGTCATGCCATATTATATAACAAGTTTTAAAAAAACGGCAAAGCGAATTATCATATTTATTTAAATAAAAATAATATCTATGTAAGATAAAGAGATTAAAGTTTCAACCTTTTAACGTCTCACGAACATAATATTACATAGTTGTTTGTAAAAAAAGGTCCAACATAACATACCTCTGTCAACAGATTTAATGACAAAATGTTAATCAACAATGTGAACTTTTTTGAAATCCATGTCCGCTCCCAATGTGGAGCATATGGTCAAAAAATGAAGGTATCTAACAGATTTTTTCTACGAGGACAGCTTATTAATTAGTTGCTCAACCTCTCTTTTTTTCGAAAAGAATAGGGATAGAAATGATAGGGTTAAGTCAGTTCTAGTGGTAAGCTAATCGCTCTCGGTACACCCCGTTATTTTAAGATTGGAAGGGTGGTAGGGAATTATTAGATCACATACATCCATGCCCTCGAACAGAAATTGATAAATCGATTGAAAAATGTTGTTCGTACTAGGATTCGAACCCGTGAGGTCTGGCATGGAAGCCAACGACGTTGACCACTGTGCCATAGACACGACAAATATGTGCCATGGAACTCAATAGAAGAAGTTTTTAGATTAATAGAAATAAATTGAAATGAAGTTCTCTTAAACATTATAATATTGCACGCTTGGTCATTTTCTGCTGTGTGACAAAGGTATAATATTATAATCAGCGGTAGGCTGGAGAGGGCTCGGGGGGGGGGGCTCGCGCGAGACCCTTGATAAATTTTGGCGCGGCCGGCGAGCCCCTTGTTAGGATTAGAAAGTCATTTGTCTCAAATGAAATTAGCACCTAATAGCAAATTTCTACAGATGATTAAATTTTATTATTTAACAAGACTTGGTTGCCCTTTCATTTATTTAAAAAAATACATTAACTTCGGTTGCATAATAAAAGAGACCCTAGCTGACCGCATGTGGCTCGCGGGTCACGGTTTATGCATCACCTATATTCGATGACTTCAATGCATTATGGATGAGATTTACCGAGCCTCTTGTTAAGATATTGGCAGCCCACCGCTGATTATAATCGTGATTCGTTTGGAACGCTGTACACAATGGTATATTGAGACTAAATTGAAAATTTTAAAGAATATATAGTTTGGTATATCATATGCAGTGGCGGATTAACCTATAAGCGAATGAGGCGCACGCTTGGAGCCTCCGAATCTAAGGGGCCTCAAAAATAGCTTTTATTATATAGCTCATATATTTTTTGCTCGTTATTTTTTGTATTTTCATATATGAATTAATTATTTTACATGGAATTTTGTGACATTTTTATGTTATCCGAAAAACAGGGCCTCCAAATTTTATTGCGCCTAAGGCCTGTGCTTAATCCGCCACTGATCATATGCCTATCTCAGATTACACATTTTGAGATTAAGAATGATTCTAAATCCGTAATGTAATCAAAATTGCTACCACACTGTAATAAACATAGAAATAATAAATTATTTACATTAGCACATATCATGTTTCGCCCAACATCGTCAAAATAATTAAAAAAATCGATGCATATTACTTCCATGTCAATATAATTACTGACCTGTTTGTTAAAACAAGTAGCATAGTCTTCAGACAAAGGATTTAATAAAATTATTCTAAACGTGGGCGTTAATAGCTTATACCAACATAATAAAACACTCCAATTCTATCATGTTGGTATGGGAGTGATTCCATTGGTGAAGTGAGTAACTCGTGCACTTGTTGTAATGTGAATACAGTGAAACTCTGATTCTACGTTTTCCAAGGGACAGTAAAAAAACAGCGAATAATGCGGGAAAACGAACAATGCGAGGACGGTAGGTAGGGGTTCCATTGTATGTTTAACCATGTCCGGTGATCCCAGAAGTGGAACAAAATATCTGGACTTCTAATGCAGTTTTTAGAACTCATTATAGATATAAATATTGATCTGAGAAGACATTGAAAGATCGCCTTATGATTTTTGATACTACCTGAGCGTAATTGATGAATGTTAGCGTTCTGGAATCAATGCAAATCGTGAAACTCTTCAAATCACAAAAACGTTTTAATTTGCATATTTATCGTTTTTGGGTATATTTTTAGTATTTAATATGTTATATAAACCTTGTTATTTTTACAAAATTCAGTTTAAGATAAAAAAAAAAAAACATCGTCAAAGTGGCATTTGCAATCTTAGTTGACAAAATTATAATTTAACGGTTATTGGTGTGAATAATATGAATATAATCATTTTTAATGCATATTAAACATAACTTTATTATTATTATTTATGCTATTGAAATATCACTAGATTAGCTATAAATTAGCCCCTGTGAAGTGAAGTTAGCTAAAAGATATTGTAGAAAAATCAAGGTAGTATGTCTTACATGCTTGAAGTAGTGTTTAGTAAATACACACTGAAATAGTGTTTTCACCCTAAAATAAAAATATGCAATCCACTGAAACACTCGAGTAAAGAAGTGAGATTGTTTTTTAAATTGCAATAGAAAAATTTCACCAATTTGCTACTTGACTTCCGACAATTTTCAAGAGCTCAAATTTTAGTTAGATTAATTAACTAGCGCGTCTAAAAAATCAAAATCTAATAGCGCAATAAAATTAATCACATTGTCTATTGGCATTTCAGTGTTATGTTCAACCGATATTTAATGAATAGTCTCGAGGTATGTAATAAGTTTTAAATTTAAAAGTAACTATTTTTTCTTAGTTAAATCGAGCATGTATTTAAATTTATTTGCTACATAAAATAAATAATTTACTAAATGTTCAGTACCTCGTAAAGAGCAACCGAACTTCTTTAATTGATATAATTGAAAAATATAAATCTGTGATATGTCAAATATTGTCAAAGATTCATATCATCGTCAGAACTAATTTCGTAAATTCATAAATAGACAACCTCCTCAAGACATGAAGGAAGCTTATATCTGTATTAAAAAATATTACTTGTTAAATAAATCTCTCCATAAAATTGAACTTAATTAAATAGGTTGATAATTTGTTTGTATATCTTATTTATGCTTTGAAGATAGAGTTTATTGTAGAGAAAAAATCTGTCAAGCATAGTTTCAACGGTGTCATCTATATATATAAAACAAAGTCGGGTTATTTACACCACGTATATCTCGAGAATTACTCCAAGGATTTCAATGATCTTTGCTTTATAAAATTCCTTTTTGCCTAGAATAGCAGAATAAGCATTAAAACATCGGAAAAATATCACGGAAAATAAATTATGAAGAAAATTAATATCTTCATACAGAACAAAATTTTCAAACGAGGAATAGGTCAAATAATGACATGTTGTTTTATGCTCGGTTCAGGTAGATGCCACTAGATGGCACTGTATTTATACGATAGACTTTTAAATAATTTTGAATTTAGAGTATAATCGATGATATGAAATGAAAACGAAAGAAAATCGAATACTATTGAAATGAGGTTATGTTTATAATTAGGTATGATACATTTTTTGACAACAATATTACGATGTTTGCACGAACGTTTGTATCGAATTGACAATTCAAATTTGATGTTCGATTGTGTTCGACTGTTTCGATTTCATATCTGTCAAATCTCTGGTCTAAATATTGACATTAGATTTAAATGTGTTTCGTGCATTAGGTGTGATTGTTTGTTTGTTATTTATTCAATGTTCTTAGATTAGTTTTATTTGGAATTAGAAACTGTACTCTTTTCACTTCAATTAATACTATACTATTTATATATAGAACGTCAAAAAAATATTTCGTGATATTTGACAGCAAAAGTACATTGTGAATTATATTACATAACGTTAGTAAGCCATTACTTTATGGTTATTTTTAAATGCATACTGCTACGTACGTAATTCCTGTGTCCACTGTCAATACTTGATGGAAAAGCATTCTATATTTAATTAAACGGTTTTTCTCTTATATAATGTCGAATACGAAATTATTAACAAAGAAAGTTTCAATTGACTATTTTTATGAAGTTCAACGAAAATTGTACAATTTCTTTTTTATGTTTTGTCAACAATTATATCGACTATGGAAAGCAAGAAGGGCGTAACCCACACATGCGCAAAAAAGTGTTTTGATGATTTTGGGCCATATGCAAATTATGAATTATACAAAAACTTGAAATGCACCGTCACGTCTAAACTGGTGTTTAATTGACAAAATAATCTATATACATAAAACAAAGCGGGGTTATTTACACCACGTATATCTCGAGAATTGCTGCACGGATTTCAATGATCTTTGATTTATTAAATTCCTCTCCGGCTAGAATAGCAGAATAAGCATTAAAACATCGGAAAAATATCATATAAAAGAAATTATAAAGAAAATTAATATTCTCATAGAGTTTTCAAATAATGAACATTTTGTTTTATGCTGGGTTCAGATAGATGACACTAGATGGCACTGACACGATCGACTTTTAAATAATTTTAAATTTAGAGTATGGATTAGAATAAAAAAATCGATGATATGAAATGAAAACGAAAGAAAATCGGATAATATTGAAATGAGGTTATGTTTTCTGACTTGGAAATTCTTTCTGAATCTCCAAATCAGATACGCACATAATTTTCTATCATTATTTTGACATGCTTTCCATCGAATCCATGTGAACTGTGGAACAAGGTACAAGGATGACATGTCAGAAGACATTTTACATCAAATTCGTGTCAGTTCAGGGAATCTCGATCTCGAGATGAATGAAGAGATACATAACCAGGCTTTGCTTTAGATCGAAGACATGTGTTACCTCATGTGCGGCAGTTTGTTAGTCAAGTTAGGAATGCCAACGCCAGATCGTGGAATGAACGACGCTTTCAATCGAAAATTGGAACGTGAACGTGAATATTTTCGAGATGCATTGAACCAATCAGTTCAAACGAATTTACCACTGTTGAACCCACAATAGAGGGAAGTGTACGATACGTTAATGAATGCAATTTATGATGGAAATGGTGGCTTATTTTGCCTTGACGCGCCCGGTGGAACTGGGGAGATATTCCTCATGTCATTGATTATGGCTACTGTTCGTGCGAGATCCGAAATTGTTGTAGCAGTTTCTTCTTCTGGAATAGCGGCTACGTTGATAAAAGCATGCCGAACGGCTCAATCAGCGTTGAAATTTCCGTTAAACTTCCAAACGACTGAAAAACCGACATGCAATATTGCGAAACACTCAGCAATGGCCGAAGTTTTGGAAGCGAGTAAAATCATCAACTGGGATGAATGCACAATGGCACACAAACGCGCATTGGAAGCACTCAACCGAACTATGAAAGATCTGCGCAGTGACTCAAGATGTTTTGCAGGCGCAATGATTCTACTATCTGGCGTTATTTCTACCAAACACTACCAGTCATTCCAAGATTGACCGTTGCCGATGAAATAAACGCTTGCCTCTGCTGACGACAAACATGCGAGTTACATTTATAAACGATCCATCTGCCGAAGATTTCTCCAAGCAATTGCTGACTATCGTCGGTAACGGCCGTGTTCCTGTTGACGAATCGAACGGATTGATTTCGATTCCGCCGAATTTTTGCAATTTCGTCTCAACGAAGGACGGCTTCATCAACAAAATGTTCCCAAACATCTAATCACAAAAATCACAATTGGTTGATTGAACGAGCAATTCTTGCGGCTAAAAACAAAGATGTGTATCATTTAAACTTCACAATTCAAAATCAAATCGTTGATCTACTGCATTCCTTTAAATCTATCGACTGTGCCACGTGAATTACATCATTTCAATGTAATTTAAATACTTTTCATTTTGAATTTTGCCCATTTATTGAACTTAATTCATTTTGAGTATTCATTCAAACTGAATTTAATTCATGCAATAAATTAACACAACATTTATTGATTCTGAGGCGGTACGAAGTTCGTCGGGCCAGCTAGTGATTCATAAATATCAAAAATATTTTACAATCGTTGTGAAATAAAACTAATTTCTAGTTTTAGCCCAGTGATGTACAACGGCCATTTCAAATGTCGAAAAACGACAAAGGCAACTAGGATCAAAAAACGTTCTATGCTACTACAAAACGTGTAGTGCATATGGATTGTAAATATTCCATTTGTCACGGACTTAATTGCACCAATTGCGATTAATTAAGTTTTACTGTGTTACGTGGTATTTATTCAATGTGGTTTTAATTTTTAATGTTTTTGGATCTAATTTCATCCAGCAATTTGGGTGGACGTAGGAGGAGATGAGAGCCAGTTCTAGAATTCGCTGACCAGACAGGAGTTATTGTTGATTTTTGTATGCTAAAACGACTAAATCGAGAAAAAAAACAGACAGATGACCACCCATTATGATGATGGTTTTAAACTTGCTTCTTTTCAGTAAAAATGATAGATTAATAATATTATATATTATAACTCTTTTTCGTATACTATTTTTAAGGTTATAAGACTGTACAAAGAAAATCCGAGGCAATTGAAATATTTTAATCTTAACCCTTTCAAAGTTCACCATGGTTTATGGCTTTCATTATTGAAATAAAATAATGATTGATATTTTTACTCGTCGTGTTCAATATTTATTTTCTTTCAAAACAAAAGCTTTTCTCAGTTTTTAAGATTCTATTTTACGCTGAATCTGTAAATTTACAATTCGCGAGTGAAATATTGTTACCCCAAACATTGTGACGTATTGACGCATTACTACGCCCCGTTTTTATGATAGAATTAGTGGGAGGGGGAAATTCATAAATCGACTGAAAAAACAATTTAAAAAAAAAACTCTACGTACTGGGATTCGCACCCGTAACCTTCGTAGCCGAAGCCAACAACGTTGACCACTCGACCAAGCAGTCAGCATAAATGATACTTATGATGTATTAATTATAATACGTGTAGTATTCATTCGACGAATCTAATGTAAATATGGCAACTTTATTAAGGGTTGCAATACCGGAATAGTATGCCAATAATGATAATGTAAAAATGAGAAAAATTGGGTTCGCATTTATCGTGAGATTAACGTGATTCGCGTTGCAAGGAACAACGCTTGACTGAACGTAAGGCATACAAAACTATGCGTCTGAATAATAAATTAACTGTGGGTCAATGTGGTCCTGTGGTATGTGGAGTCAATGACGTCTAGGACAGGAAATAGCCGTCTGGAGTCTCATTAAACTCCGCTCCATAAATTTGCAATGTTTAATCAGGTTTTAATTGGATTAATTTATATTTCTACAATGTTAAATTTTCAATACCGAAGTACGTATATTTTGAATTTTCAATCCTTAATGTTGATAGTTTGATACACCAAATTCTTGTTTTGCGCGGTCCAGAGAAATGGAACCCATCTTAAATTTATCAATGCTCATTTTATGTTTTCTTACAAGGGTTTTTGGCTGGGTTGCTCGGCTTTTTAGCATACAAAAAAGGATTTGGTGTTTTTAATAGTAGGCAGTGTCGGTACTCACGTGTTGTGTAACTAGATTAGCGGCCGAGGAGCCAATCTTTAGTCGCCGGCCCTCGCCTTGGTCGCTGCTCACCCTCGCCTCACTGTCGCAGCCGGGCAAGACGGGTGTGCCCTTTTCCCGAAGCAACCATCACGGTAGTAATAATTTTCAGCAACCACTTTTCCTTGATGCGCCACGACGATTTCAAATTTAGAAGCACTTTCAAATAGTAATGTTCGTTTCGTTTGTTAGTTTGTTAAAATCCCTCCACTGGTTATTTTTCTGCACAACATATAAATCATAGATCAATACGCACCTACTTTATATGGGTAGGCAGTAATAACCACTATTTATAACAGTTTTGAAAAATAATATATTCAACCAATTAATGCCAAAGTTTGCTAAAAATATGTAATAAAATTTATATTATTAAGGCAGGTGTAGGCTGGAGGGGCTCGCGCGAACCCCTTGTTACATGTTAATAATGCCGGAGAGCCCCTTGTTAACTTTGAAAAAAACAATATTCTCAGAACAAATTAGTATTGAAGTGCAATTTCAGACTTGTATATTATCTAAGACAGTTACAATATACACGATAGTACATATTTAGTCATTTAGATTGATAAGTTTCCGGACAATTGCATATTCTTACATATTATAAGTGTATTTAGTAAAAATCGATTGCTTATTTAAATATTGCATATAATTTCATAGGAGTGATATAAAAAAATCACTCCTTCCGCAGAACACCTAAATTGCTTTGAGATTAAGCGAGCCCCTTGTTAATATATTGGCAGCCCAACGCTGTATTAATGCGTTTGAATTCGTCTCCACTTTATAACTGAGGGTTCTTCGATAAATAAATGACGTCGCACGCGTTTATCCCAATATATTTTACTGTCAGACAAAATTGAGTTTAATGGTGTAAATCTATTTATACTCGCTCTTTCTTTAACATAAATCTTTAAATAATATTAGAAACCTCCCCAATGTCTTGGTCAACTTTGCGTGATGAAGCTCAACTCACTCGTTAATTATTCCTAGCCGTTACTATTGTTGACGAGGAATTACAATAACTAAATTGTGTTTATTATTCCCATCATCATTCTACGTATTTCAACTTTTCTTTCATCGGGGGTGTAGCATCCAAGCTGATTATTCTCCCATAAGAAATACCCCGGTAGACCAATACTAACATTTACTATTATTTATATTTAGATCAGGGCTTTGCAAAAGACGTTCCGTGGGACCTAAATAGGTGTTCCGCGAAAAATTGGAATGGTCATATACTCTGCAACACATTTAAATATCTTCTACTTCATATTAAAAATCGAGTAACGGTAGATCTTCACTATGTTTTAAATATCAAATATATGTAGGTACAGACTTTGTTAACTCATATATTTTCGTAACATGTTTTAAAATTGATTAATTAATAAATAATAAGTAATTTAATAACATGTATTTTTTATAATATTTTTACAATTATGAATAACCCGACCTAAAAAAAGCTGTGTTGAGGTAACATTTCCAGATTTGCGAAGTGTTCCATGGAACAATAAGTTTGGGAAACCCTGATTTAGATAATAGCACCCTGCAAATTTCTCATTAATTTATAATTTCCAAACATCTTATGGTGCCATATTAAAAAAAAACGTTTCACGAGCCTTCTTGTACTTGAATACTCCAATGATTGTTAGGATATATGAAAGTTTTAGTTACGCCACTGCTTATCTTTGCTTTCCGCAGATTTATCAAAATATATTTTTTAACGGCTTAATAACTATGTCAACAAATTTCCATTTGAAACCATCAAAGATACTAATCAACGACTAATAAGTGTAATATTGGCGCCATAGTAGAAAAGAAACTGAAAAATTCGTCTCAGTCTAATATGTTATATTTACATTATAACGACTTCAAAATCAATTAACAATTCCACTTGATTTGAAATTCTACATAATATTATCGTTACTCGCTCGTGCAAAAATCGTTCGGTAGAAAAGTTGTGTTTACAGTTATTTATACGAAAATTTTGCTTTTAAACATATAAAATACAATAATTAAAATATCTTTAAAAATCACATACATATTTCAAAAATTTTATATACATTTCATCCAATTAAAGATTCACACGACTTAATTGACTGACACGCATTTTAATTATGTTATAGGTTTTTTTATTAGATTGACACAGATTAACAAAGCTAAACTCAAAACTACTAATAGATTTATAATACATTGACTCAAAACTACTGTTTACGATTTAAACTACTTTTCCAGAGCGACTCTGATACATTGGAAATATACATACAGTAGAACCTCGATTATCCGGATTGTACAAATTAAGTAATCAAAAATTTTACGAATTTGCTAATTTTCACATGGCGAATTGCTTCCATCGTTGTTTACATATGAGATGGAATGCATACTATTTTGTTCGTTGTTTAGTGTTGTTGGAAATCAAAGAAGTCTTCTGGTTGAATATTACGATCAGAAAAAAGCCTGGGTGAATGGTGACATTTTTAAATGATGGTGTGAAAAACAGATCATTCCAAAGGTAAAAAAAATATCAAAACTGCATAAATAAAAGAGGAAAAACATTATTATTACTAGACAATGCATCATCTCACCTATCAATAGAATGTTTAAACCAGATTGATGAAATGTTTACGGTAAAATTTCTGAGTAGGAACTCTTTAGATGGAACTCTAACAGTGAGAAAATCATGGAACAAAATCTTGAAAAGACAATTAGAAAGTTCAAATAACACACTAGAAATTGTTATAAGATACATTGTGGAAGCAATAGCACAAATTTCAATATGTGCTGAATGTGTCAAAGAAGATGTATCCGAGTGGTTAAAATGCGATGCGAACGATCTTGGATTTCAAATTTTGTTGTAATGTAGATTGTCTTTCACTTTTAGGGTGTTCACTGGCATTACTTGGTGGAAAGGCATTATATGAATAAAAACAAAATATTCATTTTTACTTTAATTATAAATGAATATTGTGTTTTTATTAACAAATGTTTTTCCTAGTCAATTATGACTTTTTTCGATTATCCGGATTTTTCCTTGTCCGGACTATCTTCGTCCCCAATTAGTCCGAATAATCGAGGTTCTACTGTATATACCTGATAGCATAAGATTATTGCATATGCTGCTGACAAAGCACTACTTAAGTCAAAATATGAAATATGACAAACTTATTATTATTTTTAGTTATTTTTTTGATAATCTACGCGATTTTTTAAACCAATTGTTCCAGTTATGTGTAGAACGCAAAATTGATACGTAAAGAATGCGAAAGTGTTCACGTAATAATAAATGACTAGTAAAGTGATCTATTACTTGAAAAAAAATACTTAGCGTTATTTATAAATGTGTAATATTCAGTATTTATGTTAGCAACAAAGTTATGAATGAATAAAAAATGAAATATTTACACATGCGGTTGCAGTAATTATTCTGTTTTTTTTATTATTGTTTTTTCAAAATTTAATTCGTATTCGCTCAATGTCTTGTCGTTTCAAGCGGCGTCATTCATTTGTATCCTGATTCTCAATTATAAATTCCCTTCGCCAAGCATTACTTCGCTATGTCACCAATTAAAACATTCCTTTATTCAACTTTATGATCAATTATCATATAAACACAATTGCATCGTAATAATTAAATAGTCAATCTCAATGATGCAGGCGATCCCAATATCGAAATTGATGTCATTTTTTACTGTCTTTTGTAGCTTCATTTGGTGTGGCAATACCAACATACTCATATGAAAAAATAAATGCCTTTAGAAAATGAATATGCATTCATTTGTTTGCTATGTTAAAGAATAGGTTGGTATCTAGCATGAATCTTTATCTTAGCGGGCATAGCATGGAGCATTTGCATATATAATATTTACTATGTAGACATCGAACAGTGAACAGGTTTCACGAATCTTGATTCAACGGATTTATATTGAGCGTGTTTAGTATTTGCTACGTAATTAATGATAAATAAATACATAATAACCTTAAATATAAAACGTGTAGCATTTTACTGCAATGCGCTTTATTTGAAAAATATATATACCAACTTATTATTTAACAGTAATACATAAATAATAGAAGAGATTATTGTTTTCAAATTATCGTTGAACAGGTGTTGTGTGAAGGATGAATTCAAGTTGCGGAAAATCAGAAAATTTTGTCGTGAATAATGAAAGCTATTTTACTGTGTATGATTTCAAGGTACTAGCGAATATGAAAGGGATGTTTTTCGACCTTCGATTTATGAAAACGATCATTAATATGAGAAATATTTAAACGAAATATATACTCAATTCGATTGAGTTGGTTATTGTAAAAAAAATATGTTTAATCAATTGTAATGTGTTATTATTGTGATTTGCAAACTTTAAATCATCCCATTGTTATCACGGTCACGATTTAGAAGTAGCACGTAAATACGACATGATCGCAGATTTTCTCAACACTTAATCATACATTATGGAAAATCTTCCGCTCAATCTGAAAATAAATGAAATTTGTACGTTGCCCTACACTCTACGATCCGCGGATACGAAAATATGATACGTTTTTTTTAAAAAAATATTCTCGTCGGAGATATTGTATAGAAACGTAAATACAACAGTAATTCGCAGTTTTCGATATCGGATTGCGCACGAGAGCAATAACGCAGGGAAGGCTCTGTGTATCGAAGCCTGCGTCGTAAATCGCGCCGGCCCTGCATCCGCCGACGCTTCCACTCGCGCACCGAACCCACTCAACAAAACGGGCGCGACATTCGTGTATTCTAACTAAACGAGTCGTTTTTTTAAATGAGATATTACCGCTGACGGTTTGCGTTCAAAAAAACGCGACACGACCGCTAAACAGCAGGTCTCTGCACCGACTGCAAAATGCCGAGTGAAGTTGAAGATCGAAGCGGTCCGCGGTGTCCTTCG